>JARQOC010000087.1:0-166928 GCA_033576535.1 Allobates femoralis
AGCGTTCCATCTTGCTGCTATCCATCCCCCGGAGGTTCCGCAGCGTCGGTAACGATTACCGAACTACTCATAGGTGGCGTCACGAATAAATTAACCCCTTTAATCTGTTCCTACAAGACGTCTTCAACTTTTGATCTGCACTCAACCGGGCCTCACTACCGGCAGGCGCGACCCACCCGTGACAAGGAGGAAGGAGCTACAGCCTGTCTAAACCGAAGTCCCCGGCCACGGTGAGTCAACTGCATACACAGTGGCACACATACATACACAAACACTACGTACACAGTGGCACACACATACAGTGCCTACAAGTAGTCTTCAACCCCCTGCAGATTTAGCTGGTTTGATAAGCTGCCATTAAGTTAGAGCCTTCAAACTGCAAACGAGAGTAGGATTTATTAACAGAAGCATAAATCTTACAAACCAAAAAGTTATGTTGCTCAGTTGAATTTTTATAAATTTTAAACATAAAAGTGTGGGTCAATCATTATTCAACCCCTATGTTTAATATTTTGTGGAATAACCCTTGTTGGCAATTACAGCAAATAATCGTCTTTTATAAGACCTGATCAGGCCGGCACAGGTCTCTGGAGTTATCTTGGCCCACTCCTCCATGCAGATCTTCTCCAAGTTATCTAGGTTCTTTGGGTGTCTCATGTGGACTTTAATCTTGAGCTCCTTCCACAAGTTTTCAATTGGGTTAAAGTCAGGAGACTGACTAGGCCACTCCAACACCTTGTTTTTTTCCCTCTTGAACCAGGCATTGGTTTTCTTGGCTGTGTGCTTTGGGTCGTTGTCTTGTTGGAAGATGAAATTACGACCCATCTTAAGATCCTTGATGGAGGAGCGGAGGTTCTTAGCCAAAATCTCCAGGTAGGCCGTGCTATCCATCTTCCCATGGATGCGGACCAGATGGCCAGGCCCCTTGGCTGAGAAACAGCCCTACAGCATGATGCTGCCACCACCATGCTTGACTGTAGGGATGGTATTCTTGGGGTCAAAGTGCAGTGCCATCCAGTCTCCAAACGTCACGTGTGTGGTTGGCACCAAAGATCTCGATCTTGGTCTCGTCAGACCATAGAACCTTGAACCAGTCTGTCTCAGAGTCCTCCAAGTGATCAAGAGCAAACTGTAGATGAGCCTTGACATGACGCTTTGAAAGTAAAGGTACCTTACGGGCTCGTCTGGACCGGAGACCATTGCGGTGGAGTACGTTACTTATGGTATTGACTGAAACCAATGTCCCTATTGCCATGAGATCTTCCCGGAGCTCCTTCCTTGTTGTCCTTGGGTTAGCCTTGACTCTTCGGACAAGCCTGGCCTCGGCACGGGAGGAAACTTTCAAAGGCTGTCCAGGCCGTGGAAGGCTAACAGTAGTTCCATAAGCCTTCCACTTCCGGATGATGCTCCCAACAGTGGAGACAGGTAGGCCCAACTCCTTGGAAAGGGTTTTGTACCCCTTGCCAGCCTTGTGACCCTCCACGATCTTGTCTCTGATGGCCTTGGAATGCTCCTTTGTCTTTCCCATGTTGACCATGTATGAGTGCTGTTCACAAGTTTGGGGAGGGCCTTAAATAGTCAGAAAAGGCTGGCAAAAGAGATAATTAATCCACACATGTGAAGCTCATTGTTATTTGTGCCTGAACTACTTCTTAATACTTTAGGGGGCCCAAACAGAATTCTGGTGGTTTGAGGGGTTGAATAATAAATGACCCTCTGAATTAACTTTTCACGCTTTAAAAAAAAAAAAAACAAACAAAAAAAAATAAATTTTTTGTGGCACTGCATTTCCCACTTCCAGGCTGATCCACAGTCCAAATGTCACTATGCCAAGTTAATTCCGCATGTATCAACCAGCTAAATCTGCAGGGGGTTGAAGACTACTTGTAGATACTGTACATACACAGTGGCACACATACACACACACTGCATACACAGTGGCACACATACATACACATATACACATGCACACTGCATACGCAGTGGCAGACACACACTGCATACACAGTGGCACACATACATACACACACTGCATACACAATGGCACACACATATACACACACACTGCATACACAGTGGCACACACATATACACACACGCTGCATACACAGTGGCACACACATATACACACACACTGCATACACAGTGGCACATACACACACACTGCATACACAGTGGCACATACACACACTGCATACAAAGTGGCACATACACACACACTGCATACACAGTGGCACATACACACACAGTGGCACATAACACACACTGCATACACAGTGGCACATACACACACACTGCATACACAGTGGCACATACACACACACTGCATACACAGTGGCACATACACACACTGCATACACAGTGGCACATACACACACACACACTGCATACACAGTGGCACATACACACACACACTGCATACACAGTGGCACATACACACACACACTGCATACACAGTGACACATGCACACATACACTGCATACACAGTGGCACATACACACACACACACACACTGCATACACAGTGGCACATACACAGTGCAAGCAGCAGCAAGTGATCTGCTGCCCCACAAAGTGAAACTAAACAGCTGGGCTCACCTACTCCACACACAGGCTTCAGGAATTCAGGGGCTGTACCTGCAGGAGCCATCAGCAGCTCCGTCCTCTCTCAGGAGAAGGTGGGCGTGGCTTCAGCACTCTGCTGCCTGCGCTCTGTGTGCTGGGTCTGTCCTGCCTGACGTCATGTGGCAGGGCGGGCCCAGCATCGCTCAACCTGCGGCTGCCTACGGTTTATAATGGGGGCCATTATCTCTCAGCAGCAGGCGGCCGCTCTCCAGTGCTACCGCAATGATGATATCACTTTCAGGGTGGGTGGACGGCCCTGAATTGTTAGTAATCCACCGGCCTGGGGGCAAATGCCTCCCTGGCACCTGGCCCAGTCCGCCCCTGACTGTGGCCCTGGTGGTCAATGAATAGGGGGAAAGATGAAATAAAGAGTTTGTTCGTGACGCCTCCTGCAGTACCTGGTGATGCTCACCAGCGCCGCCACAGTCATCCGGTGGTCGATGGTATTGCGGCAATGATGGTGTAGTCCTCAGCTGGCAGGACTGGACCGCCGGTGCAGAAATTCTGTGGAAGGAATCAGTCTATGCTAGGAAAAGATGCAGCAGAGTTGACAAGTCACTTCACCGGGTACTTTACTGAAAAACCTTTTGTAATCATTACAGTCCTTCAGTGCAGTAAGATGTTATAGCGACAAATGGCTACGGGTGCTGCAAGTGGATTCTATGGTTGGTAGATGGATCCCTCCTGTGTGCCTTTCTTGTTTCTTTCTCTTCCCTTGCCTCCCAGTGGCGGTGAAGTCTGACTTCATGAAGATTAGATCTGACCTCCTGCTGCTCATCTTTACCTCCCTTGCTCCCGTCGGGCGAACCTTTTTATGATTACCGCAGCCAGCTACCGCGGGTCTGATTCCCCTCTAATGGGTGCTTTAGGAGTCAGGGCCGTATCGGAATATACCCCTGGTCAACGGATTCTCTGTGGTCCTTGAAGGTTGCCACAGGTGCGGGCTCTGGTACCCGGTTTCTACTCTGAGTGGACTCCTCCAGCTTCTTGAGTCTCTTACTCCTCTCTTTCCTTCTGGTATCTGTTCTTTTCTTTCCTGGGTCCCTCAGCCGAGGAGACCCTCCTTGCTCCTGGTGAGCCTGTCCCAGACTCTCCTTATCTGGTCCAGACCCACCATCTGGCCGCCTTTCTCCCCGAGTCCAAGACTAGATCTAGTGCCCCCTGGAGGTGACTATATACCCTCCCGGGGTCCCTCCCACCGTGTGACTAGTGTGGGGTGTGAGAAGGTAAACAAACTGTAAGCAGTCTAATTGGAGGCGCTCAGGCACAAAGGCAGCAGGCACTGGGATGGTTTTTCAACAGACCTTTATTCAGCCTCCCCTCCTACTCCACAACATGTTTCGATAGATTCTCTATCTTCCTCAGGTGGTTTAGTGTGGGGTGTGGGTATAGGGTTCCTCTTACCGTCCATATGTTCCACTTGCAGTGGGGTAACTACACCGCTTTTGTGGGTGCAGTACCCCTTTTGTGGCACCTACATAGTGGGGCGCCACATTACCATTAGACTATGTGAGAAAGGCTGATATTGCAATGGAGTTCATTACAGCCAGCAGAGGTAGATTAACATGCAGTGTTACAATGAGAATGGAAGTCTAGTTTCGCAAATGCAGATGACAGCAAGCAGAGCTGGAATATTACTCTCCCAGGGTATGGGGACTCGGGTATCTGGGCCCTCTGCTTCGGTAGGGATGTCACGGGTGGCCTGCCCAGCCCCGTGGCCCTGGGGTCTTACTAAGATAAGGGGTGATCTTTTCCTCCCTACCCCACTCTTTTGAAACAATAATTTTTATTGGTTTTCCAGTAGGCATACAGAAAAAAAAAAAGGCAGTATAACTGTCAAAACCAAACATAGTAATTCACAACATAGAGAGGGGGCAGGGGGGAGGGATAAAGATGGGAGGTGGGAGATGTGGGGGACAAGGGGAAGGGAAATAGGGGGACCCAACAAAGATATACAAAACATACATGTGGTTGAGTAGGAATTCCAGTGTAACACCAAGTTTAACCCCTTAAGGACCGAGTCACTTTGCAGCTTAATGACCGGACCATTTTTTGTAATTCTGACCACTCTCCCTTTATGAGGTAATATCTCTGGAACGCTTCAACGGATCCTAGCGATTCTGAGATTGTTTTTTCGTGACATATTGGGCTTCATGTTAGTATTAAATTTAGGTCGATAATTTTTGCGTTTATTTGCGAAAAAATAAAAAATTTGGCAAAAATTTTGAAAATTTAGCAACTTTCACATTTTTTATTTTTATTCTGCTAAACCAGAGAGTTATGTGCCACAAAATAGTTAATAAATAACATGTCCCACATGTCTACTTCACATCAGCATAATTTTGGAAGAAAAAAAAAAATTTGGTAGGACGTTATAAGGGTTCAAAGTTCATCAGCGATTATTCATTTTTCCAGCAAAATTTACAAAACCAATTTTTTAGTGACCACATCACATTTGAAGTCTCTTTGAGGGGTGTACATGACAGAAAACACCCAAAAGTGACACCATTCCAAAAACTGCACCCCTCAAGCTACTCAAAACTATATTGAAGAAGATTATTAACCCTTCAGGTGCTTCACAGGAACTAAAATAAAGTTGAAGGAAAAAATGGACATTTTAATTTTTGTAACAAAAATGTTCTTTTAACCTCAATTTTTTCATTTTCACATGGGCAACAGGATAAAATGCATCCTAAAATTTGTTGGGCAATTTCTCCTGAGTACACCGATGCCTCATATGTGGTCATAAACCACTGTTTGGGCGCACGGCAGGGCTCAGAAGGGAAGGAGCGCAATTTGAATTTTAGAGCCAATTTTCCGTTCAAAAAGTGAAATGGCGCTCCTTCACTTCTGAGCCCTGCCGTGCGCCCAAACAGTGGTTTATGACCACATATAAGGTATCGGTGTACTCAGGAGAAATTGCCCAACAAATTTTGGGATGTATTTTATCCCTTTGCCCATGTGAAACTGAAAAAATGTAGGCAAAAAGAATTTTTATGTGAAAAAAAAGTGTTTTTTTAATTTTTATGAATGAATTTGTGAAGCATCTGGGGGTTCAAAGTGCTCACTATGCATCTAGATACCTTCCTTAGGGGGTCTAGTTTCCAAAATGGGTCATTTGTGGGGGAGCTCCAATGTGGAGACACACAGGGACCCTCCATATGCGACATGGTGTCCGCTAACAATTTGAATGGAAAATTAGCTCAAATTGTTAGCGGACACCATGTCGCGTTTGGAGGGTCCCTGTGTATCTCCACATTGGAGCTCCCCCACAAATGACCCCATTTTGGAAACTAGACCCCCGAAGGAACGTATCTAGATGCATAGTGAGCACTTTGAACCCCCGTATGCTTCAGAAATTCATCCGTAAAAATGAAAAAGCACTTTTTTTTCCACTAAAAAATTATTTTTTCATTATTACGGATCAATTTGTGAAGCATCTGGGGGTTCAGAGTGCTCACTATGCATCTAGATATGTTCCTTTGGGGGTCTAGTTTCCAAAATAGGGTCACTTGTGGGGAGCTCCAATGTGGAGACACACAGGGACCTTCCAAACGCGACATGGTGTCCGCTAACAATTTGAGCTCATTTTCCATTCAAATTGTTAGCGGACACCATGTCGCATTTGGAGGGTCCCCGTGTGTCTCCACATTGGAGCTCCCCCACAAGTGACCCCATTTTGGAAACTACACCGCCAAAGGAACATATCTAGATGCATAGTGAGCACTTTCTACTCCCAGGTGCTTCACAAATTGATCTGTAAAAATGAAAAAAGAAAATTTGTGTGGAAAAAAAAAGTGCTTTTTCATTTTTATTGATGCATTTGTGAAGCATCTGGGGTTCAAAGTGCTCACTATGCATTTAGATATGTTCCTTAGGGGGTCTAGTTTCCGAAATGGGGTCACTTGTGGGGGAGCTCCAATGTGGAGACACACCGGGGCCCTCCAAACGCGACATGGTGTCCGCTAACAATTTGAATGGAAAATGAGCTCAAATTGTTAGCTGACACCATGTCGCGTTTGGAGGGTCCCTGTGTGTCTCCACATTAGAGCTCCCCCACAAGTGACCCCATTTTGGAAACTAGACCCCCAAAGGAACATATCTAGATGCATAGTGAGCACTTTGAACCCCCAGATGCTTCACAAATTGATCCATAATAATGAAAAAATAAATTTTTTTATGGAAAAAAAAGTGCTTTTTCATTTTTACGAATGAATTTCTGAAACATATGGGGGTTCAAAGTGCTCACTATGCATCTAGATACGTTCCTTAGGGGGTCTAGTTTCCAAAGTGGGGTCACTTGTGGGGGAGCTCCAATGTGGAGACACACCGGGACCCTCCAAACGCGACATGGTGTCCGCTAACAATTTGAATGGAAAATGAGCTCAATTTGTTAGCTGACACCATGTCGCGTTTGGAGGGTCCCCGTGTGTCTCCACATTGGAGCTCCCCCACAAGTGACCCCATTTTGGAAACTAGACCCCCAAAGGAACGTATCTTTATGCACAGTGAGCACTTTGAACCCACAGGTGCTTCAGAAATTCATCCGTAAAAATGAAAAAGCACTTTTTTTCCACAAATAATTTCTTTTTTCATTATTACGGATCAATTTGTGAAGCATCTGGGGGTTCAAAGTGCTCACTATGCATCTAAATATAATCCTTTGGGGGTCTAGTTTCCAAAATGGGGTCACTTGTGGGGGAGCTCCAATGTGGAGACACACAGGGGCTCTCCATACGCAACATGGTGTCCACTAACAATTGGAATTGTTAGCGGACACCTTGTAGGATATGAAGAGCCCCTATGTGCCTAAACATTGGAGCTCCCCCACAAGTGACCCCATTTTGGAAACTAGACCACCCAAGGAACGTACCTAGATGCATAGTGAGCACTTTGAACCCCCAGGTGCTTCACAAATTGATCCGTAAAAATGAAAAAAGAAACTTTTTGTGGAAAAAAACGTGCTTTTTCATTTTTATGGATGAATTTGTGAAGCATCTGGAGTTCAAAGTGATCACTATGCATCTAGATACGTTCCTTTGGGGGTCTAGTTTCCAAAATGGGGTCACTTGTGGGGAGCTCCAATGTTCAGGCACACAGGGAGGGGCTCTCCATACCCGACATGGTTTCCGCTAACAATTGGAGCTAATTTTCTATTGAAATTGTTAGCGGACACCATGTCGCATATGGAGAACCCGTGTGCCACCAGCACAAGGGCAACTGGTAGAGTTGGGGTACAGCACATCCACGTACGCACATCCACGCACGCACATCCACGTACGCACATCCACGCACGCACATCCACGTACGCACATCCACGTATGCACATCCACGTACGCACATCCACGTACGCACATCCACGCACGCACATCCACGTACGCACATCCACGTACGCACATCCACGTACGCACATCCACGCACGCACATCCACGTACGCACATCCACGCACGCACATCCACGTACGCACATCCACGTATGCACATCCACGTACGCACATCCACGTACGCACATCCACGCACGCACATCCACGTACGCACATCCACGTACGCACATCCACGTACGCACATCCACGTACTGACATCCACGCATGCACACAACCACGCACACACATCCACACACGCACATCCACGCACGCACACATCCATCCATCCACCCACCCACCCATCCGTCCATCCATCCACCCATCCATCCATCCATCCATCCATCCATTCATTCATTCATTCATTCAATTCATTCATTCTTTCATTCATTCATACTTACCCAGCGATGAGAAGGAGGAGCCCCTGAGAAGAGGAGGAGCCACACCGGACTGCAGAGGAGGCCCGACGGTGCGGGCGGGTGCACCGAGCGTGCAGCCCGCCGGGATAGGTGAGCGGGGCTGGGGACCGGGGATCGGGGGCTGGGGACGGAGGACCGGGGGCTGGGGGCCAGCAGGGAGGAGGAGGGGGCCCTGCAGCTTCGCCGGTGGGCGCATAAGCCCGCCGGCAGACAAACTATGTCGGGTGGAGGGCGGGGATGGACAGGACACAGGGGGGGGGCTGCACAGGGGACGGGGACAGGACACAGGGGGCTCAGGACACAGGGGGGGCTACAGGACACAGGGGGCTCTGGACACAGGGGGCAGGGACAGGACACAGGAGGGGCTGCACAGGGGACGGGGACCGGACACAGGAGGGGCTGCACAGGGGACGGGGACAGGACACAGGAGGGGCTGCACAGGGGACGGGGACAGGACACAGGGGGCTCAGGACACAGGGGGGGAGCTACAGGACACAGGGGGAGCTGGACACAGGGGCGGGGACAGGACACAGGGTGAGCTGGAGCATCAGCTCATTGCCGGTGGGTGCGGTGCAGCCCGCCGGCAGATAAGTATGATTGGGGAGGGGGGGGGGGGTGAAGGGGTTAACAGGGGTGCCCACATCTCTTCCCCTAACCCTTGGCTGTCACTGACAGCTTTTAGATTTGAGCTGTCACTGTTCGTTTAGAAGCAGTGACAGTTCAAAGCCATGACGAGTATACTCGAAGACTTTCTGACCTTTATAAGACTAGTATGAGTACCATAAGAAACAAAGATGTCTCCTGTGCTGACTAAGGCAGTGGGTGGTGGACTTCATGTGTCCAGTAAACATAGTGGACACCCATTTCCAAACTACTCAGGGGTTTCTATCGCCCTATTGGGTCTAAGACACTAGAACCTGCAGTCCAACTCATGTCCCGATGCTTTACCTGCAATGATAGGGGTGCAGGTAAAGCACCCGGACCCCAATGCTGCCGCTTATAAGAGGTTTAGACTGGTTGTTGTGCAGCCCCATAACATGTAAATCTATAGTAGACCCCGACCCCATCTGCTTTTTGTAACCTTTTTTATGTGGGGACCCTGCACATGACCGGCCCCATCTCCATACGTCTCCCATTAATGGCCAGTCATAATAGGGAAAACCAGTGATGTGAGGAATCCATCCAGATGTTCTCATCTATTATATAAAACCCGAAGGCCACTTCCTGAAAAGGCGAAGGCCACTTCCGTGACGGACTTCGCCCAGGGGCTGGTGACGTCATCCAGTGCAGGGCCCCCCTGCTACAGGCAGCGGCACAGGAACGTTCCGACCTCGGAAGTTCCGTGTGCCCTACAGCCTCTCCCCTCCACCCTCTGCCATTGCTGTCTGCCCAGAGGCCACCCCTCATGTATCATGTCCTCAGCCCCTGCTCCACACATCAGTACACTGTCAGGAGGAGGCGCCCGGCAGTGCAGGGGTTACAGCCGAGCCTCCAGTGTGTGCGGCCGGCTCCTCCCCGCTCTCCGCACACACATTCCCCGGGTGCCCGGGCAGTGAGGAGGTGGCAGCGGCAGCACATGGCAGCCAGGGGGTAGCTGCACTGACAGGAGGCGGCTGACACTGGAGGCTGACACCCGGGATCATGCTGCACAGCGCAGTCTCCACGCCCGCCTTCTCCACAGCTCCGTACTGCTGACACCGGGGGACACCGCGCTCAGCACCGGGGACATGAGGGGCAGCAGCACCAGGAGGGGACGCAGAGGTGAGAGCCGGGCTGCAAGGGATTAACAGGTCCTCTGCGTCCTCTGCCCCCTCTGTGTCCTCTGCCCCCTCTGTGTCCTCTGCCCCCTGTCCTCTGCGTCCTCTGCCCCCTCTGTGTCCTCTGCCCCCTGTCCTCTGCCCCCTGCCCCCTCTGTGTCCTCTGCCCCCTGTCCTCTGCCCCCTCTGTATCCTCTGCCCCCTGTCCTCTGCCCCCTCTGTATCCTCTGCCCCCTGTCCTCTGCGTCCTCTGTGTCCTCTGCCCCCTGTCCTCTGCGTCCTCTGCCCCCTCTATGTCCTCTGCCCCCTGTCCTCTGCCCCCTGCCCCCTCTGCCCCCTGTCCTCTGCCCCCTGCCCCCTCTATGTCCTCTGCCCCCTGTCCTCTGCCCCCTCTGTGTCCTCTGCCCCCTGTCCTCTGCCCCCTGTCCTCTGCGTCCTCTGCCCCCTGTCCTCTGCCCCATGTCCTCTGCGTCTTCTGCCCCCTCTGTGTCCTCTGCCCCCTGTCCTCTGCCCCCTGTCCTCTGCCCCCTCTGTGTCTTCTGCCCCCTGTCCTCTGCGTCCTTTGCCCCCTCTGTGTCCTCTGCCCCATGTCCTCTGCCCCCTCTGTGTTCTCTGCCCCCTCTGTGTCCTCTGCCCCTGTCCTCTGCCCCCTGTCCTCTGCCCCCTGTCCTCTGCCCCCTGTCCTCTGCCCCCTCTGTGTCCTCTGCCCCCTGTCCTCTGCCCCCTCTGTGTCCTCTGCCCCCTGTCCTCTGCCCCCTCTGTGTCCTCTGCCCCCTGTCCTCTGCCCCCTCTGTGTCCTCTGCCCCCTCTGTGTCCTCTGCCCCCTCTGTGTCCTCTGCCCCCTGTCCTCTGCGTCCTCTGCCCCCTCTGTGTCCTCTGCCCCCTGTCCTCTGCCCCCTGTCCTCTGCGTCCTCTGCCCCCTCTGTGTCCTCTGCCCCCTGTCCTCTGCGTCCTCTGCCCCCTCTATGTCCTCTGCCCCCTGTCCTCTGCCCCCTGTCCTCTGCGTCCTCTGCCCCCTGTGTCCTTTTCCCCCTGTCCTCTGCGTCTTCTGCGTCCTCTGCCCCCTGTCCTCTGCGTCCTCTGCCCCCTCTGTGTCCTCTGCCCCCTGTCCTCTGCCCCCTGTCCTCTGCGTCCTCTGCCCCCTTTGTGTCCTCTGCGCCCTGTCCTCTGCGTCCTCTGCCACCTGTCCTCTGCCCCCTCTGTGTCCTCTGTCCCCTGTCCTCTGCCCCCTCTGTGTCCTCTGCCCCCTGTCCTCTGCGTCCTCTGCCCCCTCTGTGTCCTCTGCCCCCTGTCCTCTGCCCCCTGTCCTCTGCGTCCTCTGCCCCCTCTGTGTCCTCTGCCCCCTGTCCTCTGCCCCCTCTGTGTCCTCTGCGTCCTCTGCCCCCTCCTCTGCGTCCTCTGCCCCCTGTCCTCTGCCCCCTGTCCTCTGCGTCCTCTGCCCCCTCTGTGTCCTCTGCCCCCTCTGTGTCCTCTGCCCCCTCTGTGTCCTCTGCCCCCTCTGCGTCCTCTGCCCCCTCTGTGTCCTCTGCCCCCTGTCCTCTGCGTCCTCTGCCCCCTGTCCTCTGCGTCCTCTGCCCCCTGTCCTCTGCCCCCTCTGTGTCCTCTGCCCCCTCTGTGTCCTCTGCCCCCTCTGTGTCCTCTGCCCCCTCTGTGTCCTCTGCCCCCTGTCCTCTGCGTCCTCTGCCCCCTTCCTCTGCGTCCTCTGCCCCCTGTCCTCTGCGTCCTCTGCCCCTGTCCTCTGCGTCCTCTGCCCCCTGTCCTCTGCGTCCTCTGCCCCCTGTCCTCTGCTCCTCTGCCTCCTCTGCCTTCCTCTGCGTCCTCTGTCCCCCTGTCCTCTGCCCTCCTCTGCCCCTCCTCTGTCCTCTGCCCCCTGTCCTCTGCGTCCTCTGCCCCCTGTCCTCTGCCCCGTCCTCTGCCCCCTGTCCTCTGCGTCCTCTGCCCCCTGTCCTCTGCGTCCTCTGCCCCCTGTCCTCTGTGCCCCCCTCTCGTCCTCTGCCCAGCCGCCTCTGCCCCTGCCCCCTGCTCCTCTGCCCAGCCCCTCTGCCCCCTGTCCTCTGCCCAGCCGCCTCTGCCCCTGTCCTCTGCCAGCCGCCTCTGCCCCCTGCCTGACCACTCTGCCCACGCCGCTGCGCTGACCATCTCCCACCCCCCTGACCACTCACCGCACTCACTGTTAACCACTGAGCCACCGCACTCACTGCTAACCACTGAGCCACCGCACTCACTGCTAACCACTGAGCCACCGCGCTCACTGCTAACCACTGAGCCACCGCGCTCACTGCTAACCACTGAGCCACCGCGCTCACTGCTAACCACTGAGCCACCGCGCTCACTGCTAACCACTGAGCCACCGCGCTCACTGCTAACCACTGAGCCACCGCGCTCACTGCTAACCACTGAGCCACCGCGCTCACTGCTAACCACTGAGCCACCGCGCTCACTGCTAACCACTGAGCCACCGCGCTCACTGCTAACCACTGAGCCACCGCACTCACTGCTAACCACTGAGCCACGCACTCACTACTAACCACTGAGCCACCGCACTCACTGCTAACCACTGAGCCACCGCACTCACTGCTAACCACTGAGCCACCGCACTCACTACTAACCACTGAGCCACCGCACTCACTGCTAACCACTGAGCCACCGCACTCACTGCTAACCACTGAGCCACCATATTCTGTGCTACCCACAGAGCCGCCTGTATACACACAATTCATTTCACCGCACTCCCGTAACTATTAGTAAATAAACTATATATGGATTCTAGACTACCCGATTCTTTAGAATCGGGCCGCCATCTAGTCCATCAGATATCCCTTTAAAGAGAACCTGCCACTTTCCATAAATTTCTATTTATATTCTGTCCTTCTTCCTTGTATGTAAATCATCTTTTTTAGCCAAGTGCACTAAGAAGAGTGGGAAATATCAAGAAAATCCTTCCCACAACCGGATGGACAGATGTGTGTACATCTCCTCTGATGGACAGATGTGTGTACATCTCTTCTGATGGACAGATGTGTGTACATCTCCTCTGATGGACAGATGTGTGTACATCTCCTCTGATGGACAGATGTGTGTACATCTCTAATGGACAGATGTGTGTACATCTTCTCTGATGGACAGATGTGTGTACATCTCTAATGGACAGATGTGTGTACATCTTCTCTGATGGACAGATGTGTGTACATTTCCTCTGATTGACAGACGTGTGTACATCTCCTCTGATGGACAGACGTGTTACATCTCCTCTGATGGACAGACGTGTGTACATCTCCTCTGATGGACAGACGTGTGTACATCTCCTCTGATGGACAGACGTGTGTACATCTCCTCTGATGGACAGACGTGTGTACATCTCCTCTGATGGACAGACGTGTGTACATCTCCTCTGATGGACAGACGTGTGTACATCTCCTCTGATGGACAGACGTGTGTGTACATCTCCTCTGATGGACAGACGTGTGTACATCTCCTCTGATGGACAGACGTGTATGTACATCTCCTCTGATGGACAGACGTGTGTACATTTCCTCTGATGGACAGACGTGTGTACATCTCCTCTGATGGACAGACGTGTGTACATCTCCTCTGATGGATGCTCACTCCTCCCACCTCCCCGGTCTTCTGCCCTCCTCACCCCTCCCGCCTCCCCGGTCTTCTGCCCTCCTCACCCCTCCCGCCTCCCCGGTCTTCTGCCCTCCTCACCCTACCCGCCTCCCCGGTCTTCTGCCCTCCTCACCCCTCCCGCCTCCCCGGTCTTCTGCCCTCCTCACCCCTCCCGCCTCCTAGGTCTTCTGCCCTCCTCACCCCTCCCGCCTCCCCCGCCTCCCCGGTCTTCTGCCCTCCTCACCCCTCCCGCCCCCCGTCTTCTGCCCTCCTCACCCCTCCCGCCTCCCCGGTCTTCTGCCCTCCTCCCCCTCCCCCTCCTTGGTCTTCTGCCCTCCTCACCCCTCCCGCCTCCCCGGTCTTCTGCCCTCCCACCCCTCCCGCCTCTCCGGTCCTTTGCCCTCCTCACCCCTCCCGCCTCCAGGTCTTCTGCCTCCTCACCCCTCCCCTCCCCGTTTCTGCCCTCCTCACCCTTCCCGCCTCCCCGGTCTTCTGCCCTCCTCACTCCTCCCGCCTCCCCGGTCTTCTGCCCTCCTCACCCTCCTGCCTCCCCGGTCTTCTGCCCTCCCACCGGTCTTCTGCCCTCCTCACCCCTCCCGCCTCCCCGGTCTCTGCCCTCCTCACCCCTCCCGCCTCCTGGTCTTCTGCCCTCCTCACCCCTCCCGCCTCCCCGGTCTTCTGCCCTCCTAACCCTCCCGCCTCCCGGTCTTCGCCCTCCTTACCCCTCCCGCCTCCCCGGTCTTCTGCCCTTCCACCCTCCCGCCTCCCCGGTCTTCTGCCCTCCTTACCCCTCCCGCCTCCCCGGTCTTCTGCCTCCTCACCCCTCCCGCCTCCCCGGTCTTCTGCCTCCTCACCCCTCCCGCCTCCCGGCTTCTGCCCTCCTACCCTCCGCCTCCCGGTCTTCTGCCCTCTTCACCCCTCCCGCCTCCCCGGTCTTCTGCCCTCCTCACCCTTCCGCCTCCCGGTCTTCTGCCCTCCGCACCCTCCCCCCCCCGGTCTTCTGCCCTCATCACCCCTCCGCCTCCCCGGTCTTCTGCCCTCCTCACCCCTCCCGCCTCCCCGTCTTCTGCCTCCTCACCCCTCCCGCCTCCCCGTCTTCTGCCCTCCTCACCCTCCGCCTCTCCGGTCTTCTGCCCTCCTCCCCCTCCCGCCTCCCCGGTCGTCTGCCCTCCTCACCCCTCCGCCTCCCCGGTCTTCTGCCCTCCCACCCTCCCGCCTCCCGGTCTTCTGCCCTCCTCACCCCTCCCGCCTCCCCGGTCTTCTGCCCTCCCACCCCTCCCGCCTCCCCGGTCTTCTGCCCTCCTCACCCCTCCCGCCTCCCAGGTCTTCTGCCCTCCTCACTCCTCCCGCCTCCCCGTCTTCTGCCCTCCTCACCCCCGCCTCCCCGGTCTTCTGCCCTCCTCACCCCTCCCGCCTCCCCGGTCTTCTCCCCGTCTTCGCCCTTTCCCCTCCCGCTCCCAGTCTTCGCCCTCCCACCCCTCCCCCTCCCCGGTCTTCTGCCCTCCTCACCCCTCCCCCTCCCGGTCTTCTGCCCTCCTCACCCCTCCGCCTCCCCGGTCTTCTGCCCTCCTCACCCTCCCGCCTCCCCGGCTTCTGCCCTCCCACCCTCCCGCCTCCCCGTCTTCTGCCCTCTCACCCCTCCCGCCTCCCCGGTCTTCTCTCTCCCCACCCCGCCTCCCCGGTCTTCTGCCCTCCTCACCCCTCCCGCCTCCCCGGTCTTCTGCCCTCCTCACCCCTCCCGCCTCCCCGGTCTTCTGCCCTCCTTCCCCTCCCGCCTCCCCGGTCTTCTGCCCTCCTCACCCCTCCGCCTCCCGGTCTTCTGCCCTCCTCACCCTCCCACCTCCGGTCTCTGCCCTCCTCACCCCTCCGCCTCCCCGGTCTTCTGCCCTTTCACCCCTCCCGCCTCCCGTCTTCTGCCTCCACCCCCCCGCTCCCCGGTCTTTGCCTCTCACCCCTCCGCCTCCGTCTTCTGCCTCCTCACCCCTCCCGCCTCCCGGTCTTCTGCCCTCCTCACCCTCCGCTCCCCGTCTTGCCCTCCTCACCCTCCGCCCGGTCTTCTGCCTCCACCTCCCGCCTCCGGCTTTGCCTCCTCACCCTCCCTCGGTCTTCTGCCCTCCTCACCCCTCCCGCCTCCCCGGTCTTCTGCCCTCCTCACCCCTCCCGCCTCCCGGTCTTCTGCCCTCCTCACCCCCCGCCTCCCCGTCTTCTGCCCTCCTCACCCCTCCGCCTCCCCGGTCTTCTGCCCTCCTCACCCCTCCCCCTCCCGGTCTTCTGCCCTCTCCCCCTCCCGCTCCCCGTCTTCCCCCGCCCCCTCCCCTCCCGCTGCCTTCCCCTGGTCTTCTGCCTCCTCACCCCTCCGCCTCCCCGGTCTTCTGCCCTCCTCACCCCTCCCGCCTCCCCGGTTCTGCCCTCCTCACCCCTCCCGCCTCCCGTCTTCTCCCTCCTCACCCCTTCCCGCCTCCGCCCTCCTCACCCCTCCTGCCTCTCCGGTCTTCTGCCCTCCTCACCCCTCCCGCCTCCCCGGTCTCTGCCCTCCTCACCCCTCCCGCCTCCCGGTCTTCTGCCCTCCGCACCCCTCCCGCCTTCCCCGGTCTTCTGCCCTCCTCACCCCTCCCGCCTCCCCGGTCTTCTGCCCTCCTCACCCTCCCGCCTCCCCGGTCTTCTGCCCTCCTCACTCCCTCCCGCCTCCCAGGTCTCGTCCTCACTCCTCCCGCCTCCCCGTCTTCTGCCCTCCTCACCCTCCGCCTCCCCGGTCTTCTGCCCTCCTCACCCCTCCCGCCTCCCCGGTCTTCTGCCCTCCTCCACCCCTCCCGCCTCCCCGGTCTTCTGCCCTCCTCACCCCTCCCGCCTCCCCGGTCTTCTGCCCTCCTCACCCCTCCCGCCTCCCCGGTCTTCTGCCCTCCTCACCCTCCGCCTCCCCGGTCTTCTGCCCTCCTCACCCTCTCCTTCCCGCCTCCCCGGTCTCTCTGCCCTCCTCACCCCTCCTGCCTCCCCGGTCTTCTGCCCTCCTCACCCCTCCCGCCTCCCCGGTCTTCTGCCCTCCTCACCCCTCCCGCCTACCCGGTCTTCTGCCCTCTTCACCCCTCCCGCCTCCCCGGTCCTCTGCCCTCTCACCCCTCCCGCCTCCCCGGTCTTCTGCCCTCCTCACCCCTCCGCCTCCCCGGTCTTCTGCCCTCCTCACCCCCTCCGCCTCCCCGTTCTTCTGCCCTCCTCACTCCTCCCGCCTCCCCGGTCTTCTGCCCTCCTCACCCCCCCGCTTCCCGGTCTTCTGCCCTCCTCCCCCCTCCCCGCCTCCCCGGTCTTCTGCCCTCCTCACCCCTCCCGCCTCAACGGTCTTCTGCCCTCCTCACCCCTCCCCCTCCCCGGTCTTCTGCCCTCCTCACCCTCCTCCCGCCTCCCCGGTCTTCTGCCCTCCTCACCCCCCCCCCGGTCTTCTGCCCTCCTCACCCCTCCCCGCGTCCCCGGTCCTCTGCCCTCCTCACCCCTCCAGCCTCCCCTGTCTCTGCCCTCCTCACCCCTCCAGCCTCCCCTGTCCTCTGCCCTCCTCACTCTTCCCACTTCCCTCTCGGTCTTCTGCCCTCCTCACCCCTCCCCGGTCTTCTGCCCCTCCTCACCCCTCCCGCCTCCTCGTCTTCTGCCCTCCTCACCCCTCCCGCCTCCCCTGGTCTTTTTCCCTCCTCACCCCTCCCGCCACCCGGTCACCTTAGCCCTCCTCACCCCTCCCGCCTCCCCAGTCTTCTGCCCTCCTCATCCCTCCCGCCTCCCCGGTCTTCTGCCCTCCTCACCTCCCGCTCCCCGGTCTTCTGCCCTCCTCACCTCCCTCCCGCCTCCCCGGTCTTCTGCCCTCCTCACCCCTCCCCCTTCCCGGTCTTCTGCCCTCCTCACCCCTCCCGCCTCGCCGGTCTTCTGCCCTCCTCACACTCCCGCCTCCCCGGTCTTCTGCCTCTCCTCACCCCTCCCGCCTCCACGTCTTCAGCCCTCCTCACCCCTCCCGCCTCCCCGGTCTTCTTCCCTCCTCACCCTCCCGTCTTCTGCCCTCCTCACCCCTCCCGCCTCCCGGTCCTCTGCCCTCCTCACCCCTCCAGCCTCCCCTGGTCCTCTGTTCCTCCTCACCCCTCCAGCCTCCCCTGGTCTCTGCCCTCCTCACCTCTTCCCGTGTCCCCGGTCTTCCTGCCCTCCTCACCCCTCGCCGGTCTTTTCCCTCCTCACCCCTCCCGCCTCCCCGGTCTTCTGCCCTCCTCACTCCTCCCGCCTCCCCGGTCTTCTGCCCTCCCACCCCTCCCGCCTCCCCGGTCTTCTGCCCTCCTCACCCCTCCCGCCTCCCCGGTCTTCTGCCCTCCTCACCCCTCCCGCCTCCCCGGTCTTCTGCCCTCCTCACCACCCCGCCTCCCCGGTCTTCTGCCCTCCTCTCCCCTCCCGCCTCCCCGGTCTTCTGCCCCCTCACCCTCCGCCTCCCCTCTCCCCGGTCCTCTCTCCCTCCTCACCCCTCCCCCTCCCCGTCTTTCTGCCCCCTCACCCCTCCGTCTCCCCGGTCTTCTGCCCTCCTCACCCCTCCCGCCCTCTCCGGTCTTCTGCCCTCCTCACCCCTCCTCGCCTCCCCGGTCTTCTGCCCTCCCTCCTCTCCCGCCTCCCCGGTCTTCTGCCCTCCTCACCCCTCCCGCCTCCCCGGTCTTTGCCCTCCTCACCCTCCCCCTCCCCGTCTTCTGCCCTCCTCACCCCTCCCGCCTCCCGTCTTTGCTCTCCTCACTCCTCCGCCTCCCCGGTCTCTGCCCTCCTCACCTCCCCCCCGTCTTCTGCCCCTCCCCTCCCCTCCTGGTCTTCTGCCCTCCTCACTCCTCCCCCTCCCCGGTCTTCTGCCCTCCTCACCCCTCCCGCCTCCCCGGTCTTCTGCCTCCTCACCCCTCCGCCTCCCCGTCTTCTGCCCTCCTCACCCCTCCCGCCCCGGTTTCTGCCCTCCTCACCTCCCGCCTCCCCGGTCTTCTGCCCTCCTCACCCCCCGCCTCCCGGTCTTCTGCCCTCTCCGCTCCTCACCCTCCGCCTCCCGGTCTTCTGCCCTCCTCACCCCTCCGCCTCCCGTCTTCTGCCCTCTCACCCTCCGCCTCCCCGGTCTTCTGCCTCCTCACCCTCCGCCTCCCCGTCTTCTGCCCTCCTCCCCCCCCCTCCGGTCTTCTGCCCTCCTCACCCTCCCCCTCCGGTCTTCTGCCCTTCACCCCTCCCGCCTCCCGTCTTTGCCCTCCTCACCCCTCCCGCCTCCCGGTTTCTGCCCTCCTCACCCCTCCGCCTCCCGTCTTCTGCCCCTCACCCTCCCGCCTCCCCGTCCTTGCCTCTCACCCCTCCCGCCTCCCCGGTTTCTGCCCTCCTCACCCTCCCGCCTCCCGGTTTCTGCCCTCCTCACCCCTCCCCTCCCCGGTCTTCTGCCCTCCTCACCCTCCCGTCCCCCCGGTTTGCCCTCCTCACCCCTCCCGCCTCCCCGGTCTTCTGCCTCCTCACCCCTCCCGCCTCCCGGTTTCTGCCTCCTCGCCCTCTCCCTCCCACCCCGCCCCGTCTTCTGCCCTTCACCTCCCCTCCCCGGTCTTTGCCCCTCACCCCGCTCCCCGGTCTTCTCCCTCCTCACCCCTCCCGCCTCCCCGGTCTTCTGCCCTCCTCACCCTCCCGCCTCCGGTCTTCTGCCCCCTCACCCCTCCCCCTCCCGGTCTCTCCCTCCTCACCCTCCCCCCTCCCGGTCTTCTGCCCCCTCACCCCTCCCGCCTCCCGTCTTCTGCCCTCCTCACCCCTCCCGCCTCCCCGGTCTTCTGCCCTCCTCACCCCTCCCGCCTCCCCGGTCTTCTGCCCTCCTCACCCCTCCCGCCTCCCCGGTCTTCTGCCCTCCTCACCCCTCCCGCCTCCCGGTCTTCTGCCCTCCTCACCCCTCCCGCCTCCCCGGTCTTCTGCCCTCCTCACCCCTCCCGCCTCCCCGGTCTTCTGCCCTCCTCACCCCTCCCGCTCCCCGGTCTTCTGCCCTCCTCACCCTCCCGCCTCCCGGTCTTCTGCCCTCCTCACCCCTCCCGCCTCCCCGGTCTTCTGCCCTCCTCACCCCTCCCGCCTCCCGGTCTTCTGCCCTCCTCACCCCTCCCGCCTCCCGGTCTTCTGCCCTCCTCACCCCTCCCGCCTCCCCGGTCTTCTGCCCTCCTCACCCCTCCCGCCTCCCCGGTCTTCTGCCCTCCTCACCCCTCCCGCCTCCCCGGTCTTCTGCCCTCCTCACCCCTCCCGCCTCCCCGGTCTTCTGCCCTCCTCACCCCTCCCACCTCCCCGGTCTTCTGCCCTCCTCACCCCTTCCGCCTCCCCGGTCTTCTGCCCTCCTCACCCCTCCTGCCTCCCCGGTCTTCTGCCCTCCTCACCCCTCCCGCCTCCCCGGTCTTCTGCCCTCCACACCCCTCCCGCCTCCCCGGTCTTCTGCCCTCATCACCCCTCCCGCCTCCCCGGTCTTCTGCCCTCCTCACCCCTCCCGCCTCCCCAGTCTTCTGCCCTCCTCACCCCTAACCACTGAGCCACCGCACTCACTGCTAACCACTGAGCCACCGCACTCACTGCTAACCACTGAGCCACCGCACTCACTGCTAACCACTGAGCCACCGCACTCACTGCTAACCACTGAGCCACCGCACTCACTGCTAACCACTGAGCCACCGCACTCACTGCTAACCACTGAGCCATCTGTATACACACAATTCATTTCACCGCACTCCCGTATCTATTAGTAAATAGACTATATATGGATTCTAGACTACCCGATTCTTTAGAATCGGGCCGCCATCTAGTCATAGATAAGATCATAGAAAGTGAAACTCAAAAAAACAAAGATAAAGAGGGGCTAATTACCTGGTGTGTTTACAAGTATAGCTGCACTCTACATGCACGTTTCGGCTCACGCCTTCATCCAGGATGAAGGCGTGAGCCGAAACGTGCATGTAGAGTGCAGCTATACTTGTATACACACCAGGTAATTAGCCCTCTTGATCTTTGTTTTTTTGAGTTTCACTTTTTATGGTCTTATCTATGATTAGTCACCTATGTGTGAGATAGGTGACAGCTCGAAAATTCACTGGGATTTTTATTTAACACAGATTTGTCCAAATAGGATCACTGGAATAGAGATCACTTCACAGTGTTTAGGGTTGTGTATACATTTCTCTTTTCTTTTCTTATATGTAATTAGTATTTCTGTGGATATATAATTATGTTAATTTACTTCTTGATTAAAAGCTCACTGTCATTACTGTAATTTTTACTTGTCTAAACTTTTTTAAGTATTCATAATAAACATTTTTTGAACTTTTTACAAAAATCACCTTGCTTTTTCTGATTGTTTGACACACATATATTATGTAGAGATGGACAGTCGAGCTGGCTTTCAGATGAACACCTCTGTAGATGCTGTGCCAACCGTCCTATGGTTCTGTGGTACTGCATGTGTCCTGGAGAGGACAGATACTTACCTGGACTTCTTACTTTTGTGCTTTCAAGACCTAAAAACAAAATGATTAAGGTTCAGAACTTTGTCCTTTCTATTCTATTGGTGATGTCACAGAATGTCAGTGTAATACAGGGGCTATGTGTGGGCTCCTGGTGTAATACAGGGGCTATGTGTGAGGGATCCTAATGTGTGGGCTCCTGGTGTAATACAGGGGCTATGTGTGGGATCCTAGTGCAATACAGGGGCTATGTGTGGGATCCTAGTGCAATACAGAGCCTATGTCTGGGCACCTGGTCTAATACAGGAGCTATGTGTCGGCTCATGGTGTAATACAGGGGCTATGTGTGGGCTTATGGTGTAATACAGGGACTATATGTGTGTCCTGGTGTAATACAGGGGCTATGTGTGGGCTCCTGGTGCAATACAGGGGCTATGTGTGGGCCCCTGGTATAATACATTTGACTTACATCAAAATACAAAGATTGAGGAGGGGAAAGGGGGTGACGATTGGCTACAGGAATATCCCATGACGCGACTTGACGAATTGGATCTCCAGAGCCTCAATAGACCAGTGACAGTTGAAGAAGTCACCGGGGTGATAAGAGAACTGAACACACATAAGGCACCTGGCCCAGACGGATTTGGGGGGGGATTTTATAAGACGATCTACCCCTTGATTACACCTACCCTGACGTCTCTATATAACTCAATCCTACAAAGATATCCCTGAGGAAGGTGCCAGGAAGGGCGCCGAAACGCGTAGGAAGGAATAAAGAAGTATAGATATCCCTGAGGAAGGTGCCAGGAAGGGCGCCGAAACGCGTAGGAAGGAATAAAGAAGTATACTGCTACAACATCTTGCATCCCAGGTGATTTTGTGGACTCAGCAGCGCGGACCGTGGTACACCTTGCTTCCCATATTTTCTAATCCTACAAGGAGGCCCAATACCTGACCAAATGAATACGGCACATATTACATTAATTCCAAAAGGAGGTAAAAACCCTGATGACCCGGCTAGTTACAGGCCGATCTCATTAATCAACGTAGATTTGAAAATTCTGTCCAAGTTAATGGCAAACAGATTAGCAGTATTTCTCCCAAAGTTAGTTGGCCTTCACCAGGCGGGGTTCGTCAAGGGACGGTCAGCAACAGGTAATATACGGAGGGCACTGCTAACGATTGACTCATTCACAGGGACTAGGGAGACGAGGAATGAGAGAGACCCGGCCATGGTCACACTGGATGCCGAAAAGGCCTTTGATAATGTCCAGTGGCCATGGCTGGGCAGGGTGCTAGACGCGGTGGGGATGACAGGCCCATTCAGGTTATATTTGAATTCGCTATACGCGAACCCCAAAGCCAGGGTGCGAACACCAGGATTTTTGTCCAATACATTCACTTTACACAGGGGGACTCGCCAGCGGTGCCCGCTGTCGCCCCTCCTTTTCAACCTGGCGATCGAACCACTTGCCCGTTATCTGACGAGTGGCGAGGACTTTGAGGGGATAGCTATAGGTTCTCGAAGGATACGATCCAACTTTTTCGCTGATGACATAATCCTATATTTAGGAGACCCAAACACGGACCTACCAGTTATACTGTCCCGACTTGAGAGGTTCGGCTCCTTTTCTGGTTTTAAACTAAATAAGGACAAATGCGAGATACTTTTTCTGACAAAACGTGGAAGACGTAGAGAAGGGGAGATGTCAGAACATACCCAAATTCTTGACATACATGTGGCTAAGAAATCAATACGATACTTGGGGGTACAACTAGCGCGGACCACTGACCTAGTCTATAGCTTAAACTACGAACACCTACTGGCAAAGATGGAACCAGATCTCAATAAATGGGAGGGGTTGCCGCTTCCCCTGCTGGGACGTGGACACCTGCTTAAAATGATGAGTTTTTCTAAGCTCCTATACCCGCTTCAAGTATTGCCTCTATTAATACGCAGCAGAGATATAACTAGAATAAATAAGGCTTTTACCAGGTTCCTGTGGCGGAACAAACGACCAAGGATTCGCCTGAAAACACTGATGTTGCCAAAAGAGCTAGGAGGCTTAGCCATACCTGACGTTCGAAATTACAACTTAATATGCTTGGTCAGACACATCCTAGACTGGTTGGGCAAGACAAATAAGTTCTCAGATTGGGAGCTGGAGTCAGAGCTCTGTAAACCATGAAGTTTGGCTTCAGTATTACACACGTCTAGATCTAATCTCCCAGTTTTGATGAAACACTCCATAGTAACAAGAGATACCATATCGGCCTGGAAAATAGTCCGGAAAAAACAGGGCCTCTCTTGGCGCATGCCTAAATATGTCTCATTATGGACACACCCGGAGTTCCCGCTGGGAAGGAAAAATAGTCTTTTCCAACGCTGGAGGGAGGGGGGAATAGAGAAAGCCAATGACCTTCTCTGTCACTCAGAATCCAGATGGCTGACTGGGGTGGAGTTTTTAAATTCTATGGCACTACCGGATCATCACATGCTCCAGTTTAAACAGTTGGAGCATTATATCATGAATAGATTGGTTAATGTCCAGTCAGAATGTGTGACGAATACATTGGATGATCTACTCTCAAGGGGGATAACCAACATAAGTGTCTCTATTTTATACAAAGAACTGGGACCTCAATTAACACAGCCTACATACCCAAGGCCCTTCAAAGGGTGGGAATCCAGACTGAAAGAAGAAGCACTGGGAGAGAAAATACTGAATGGATGGAGGATGTTTAGAGGGAATATAGTCAACGAACAGTGGCGAGACTCTGTTTCGCCTGATTCATAGAGCAATTTATGGGTTCACAGCCTATCAAACTAAGTCAAACACAGACAGACTACAGGCCTGTCCGAAGTGCCACACCCCAAACACTGATCTTCTCCACGGTTTATGGGAATGCAAATTGATCCGCCCTCTTTGGTCCCTCATGGAGGAGGTAGCAGGGAGGATTGCGGGAGGTTCGGAGGAGTTGGGTAGGGATGGATGGGTGTTTCACTGCATAAATAGCTCACACGGCACTAAAAGTGAACAACGTATGCTACACACGATGGCAATATTAGCTAAACGCGCCATATTAAGACGCTGGTTGGATGCCAGACCACCCTCACATGACTCAGTAATACTTAACATCAAGGAGGCAATGAGGTCTGAACGCATAGAGGCAGAAACCAATAAAGATGATCTAACGAAAAATTTTTTGATAAATGGAGGGGTTTTATTCTCGACTATCTCTCCAATGAGGAAGTTAAATCAGTGGTGTGGCCCTTCAGAGACTCTACCTGGTATCTGATGGAACAACTGCAGGGTAGCCTGGGAAGGCTGGAGGTTTCTTAACACACTTAATATACCTGATACTAATTGATTTAAACGGAAATTGTGGATGGTAGCAGGAGTTAGAATATTATAGAGCTATCGTTCTGGCCTGCATTTCTTAGATTGGAGGATGAACACTGCCGGGGAGGGATTTGGGGGTGGGGGAGTTATATATTTTTTCTTTTTTTTATTATTGGGATTGTATGAGTTCGACAATTGTAACTAGTAACTATTATAATACCGATTACCATGTTCAAATGTTTGGAAAATCAAATAAAAATATTTGTAAAAAAAAAAATAAAAAAAAATACAAAGATTGAATGATAGTATATGATCTGTAACGTTAATAACTATTTTGTGTATTTATACTTATATAAATATTTAATACCATCTGTATTATACAAAAACGGTGCCCTTCCCCCATTATAATAAATCTATCTACTGTGTGATACACCCTAATAGTGGAGAACTTCCTACCTGGACTCGTTTCCTCTCCGGCTGTCAGGTCCAAGTGGCACAAGCTGCTCCGGAGCAGATCTCTGCACATTCTATCATCTGTGATGTCATTCAGATTCTATGATGTCATCATAACTGCCTGATACTGTACTCGCTCCAACATGGTGAATGTGAATATAAATTGATTTCATAAGTGGATCACAGTATTTGATCATTGTGTAAGATTCCTTTACAGGGGTTGTCCGCTGAACGTATCCACAGGTTTTTTTTTAACCTCTTCATCCCTGGGGATGGACACAGTGTGTAGGGTGATGGACACAGTGTGTAGTGGGATGGACACAGTGTGTAGGGGGATGGACACAGTGTGTAGGGGGATGGACACAGTGTGTAGGGGCATTTTCGTTGTAGTTTAATGTACTCCCATCATCTACACTTTATTCAGAAGTTGTAATAATTACAGTAATGTCCCCACTCCTCTGCCATTAGATCCAGAGCTGTGCTGCCTGCACTTCCAGCCTGCCACACACACACACCACATGCACAGTGGCAGACATACATAAACACCGCATACACAGTGGTAGACACACACCACACCACATACACAGTGGTAGACACACACACACAGCATACGCAGTAGCACACACACTACATACACAGTGGTAGATACACACACACACCCACATACACAGTGGCAGACATACATAAACACCGCATACACAGTGGTAGGCACACACACACTGCATACACAGTGCAGTAAGATGTTATAGCGACAAATGGCTACGGGTGCTGCAAGTGGATTCTATGGTTGGTAGATGGATCCCTCCTGTGTGCCTTTCTTGTTTCTTTCTCTTCCCTTGCCTCCCAGTGGCGGTGAAGTCTGACTTCATGAAGATTAGATCTGACCTCCTGCTGCTCATCTTTACCTCCCTTGCTCCCGTCGGGCGAACCTTTTTATGATTACCACAGCCAGCTACCGCGGGTCTGATTCCCCTCTAATGGGTGCTTTAGGAGTCAGGGCCGTATCGGAATATACCCCTGGTAATGGTAGATTCCAACATAAAAATTTTCCATACAGTTTCTTTTCTAATAATAAAGTTAAGAAGGCAGGAGTATGTATCCTGATTAAAAATACAGTAACATTTGAGTTAGTTGAAAAATGTGAAGATTTAGAAGGTAGACTCTTGATTCTGATATGTAGAATAAATGGAGCACTATATACAGTTGCGACAATATATACTCCTAATATGGGACAAAAGAAGTTTATTAAACGGTGTCTTCAAAAAATAAAAGAAGTAGCGCAGGGCAATAAGGTAATATGTGGGGACTTTAATATGCCGATGCATAGAGAGTTAGATACAACTAAAAGAGGTATAGGGAACCGAGGGAGATGAAAGAGTTAATTTGGGAATATCAGTATCATGATATATGGAGGTATATACATTCGTCAGAAAAAGACTTTACGTTTTTTTCGAATCGTCACCGAACGTATAGTCGAATAGACTATATTTTAGTTGATGATAATATTTTGACAAGCAGCACGAATGCGGATATTGGATTAATAACCTGGTCTGATCATGCGCCAATATATCTGGAAATCTCTCACTCGGACTCTCATCCCCTGATAAGGAGATGGCGCCTGAGTGAAAGGTTGTTATTAAATGAGGAAGTAGCGGGGAAAATAAAATCAGCTCTGAAGGAATACTTTAATACAAATGATAATGAAGAGATAAATGATGAGTGTTTGTGGTTAGCACATAAAGTGGTGATAAGGGGAGTCTGTATCCAACAAGCTTCAATATTTAAACGTAAAAAAGAGAAAGATAGAAAAGAATTGATTAATAGATTACAAACCTTAGAGGCTCGTAATAAAGAGGCCTCCACTATACCTATATCAGCTGAAATACAGGAGATTAGATTTAAACTGAGAGAGAGTTGGCTACAGACATATGCGGATAATATGCGAAAATTACAGATGAAATTTTATGCCGAGGGAGATAAAGGCGGAGCCTTGTTAGCTCGGAGGGTGCGGAAAAAAGAAATTAAATCTAGAATTGAATATATTATTAAAAAAGATGGAACAGTAAGTAGAAGACCATCAGAAATTGCAGAGGAGATGGCTAAATATTATTTAAAATTATATAACTTAAAAGATGATCTGGGCACCCCTCAACCATCAGAGATGGAAATAAAGAAATACTTAGATGAATGTAATCTACCAAAAATTACAGAAACTCAGCTGTTACATTTAAACGCACCGATAACGAGAGAGGAAATTGGGAAGATTATAAAACAAACAAGAAAAGGAAGCGCTCCGGGGCCAGACGGGTTCTCCAACAGTTATTATCAAGAATACTCGGAGGAATTAGTCCCCTTCCTAGTAAGATGCTGTGAATTTTGGAGGGAAAGAGGCTTTATTGCAGGTAGTAATCTTGAAGCCACTATAGTCACTATACCAAAAACAGGTAAACCACCAAACAGACCCCAGAACCTGAGGCCGATTGCATTGTTGAATGGAGATCTGAAGATTTTTACGAAATTACTTGCATCTAGAATAAATCAAATAATCTCTATCTTGATAAAACCGGATCAGGTAGGCTTTGTACGTGATAGGGAAGCCAAAGATGGTATAAGACGTATGGTAAATTTGGTACAAATAGCGGAAGCATCTGGTTCCCCCAGTGCATTCCTGTCATTGGACGCAGAGAAGGCCTTTGACAGGGTGCACTGGGGTATCTTTTTGCAGTATTGAAAAAGTTTGGTTTTGAAGGATCAATTTTGTCGGCAATCTCTGCGGTATACTCGGCCCCTTCAGCAAAAGTATGGATTGCAGGAACAATGTCGGAGGTCTTTAATATAACAAATGGGACCCGACAGGGTTGTCCCCTATCTCCAATAATTTTTGCTTTATGTTTGGAACCACTTGCTGAGAGGATCAGGAACTCATCATCAATCTCGGGAATCATGGTAGGGAAAGAAGCACATATAATTAATATGTATGCGGATGATATAATTATTTCCTGTGAGAAGGTAGAGCAATCGATTAAGGCGATATTAGATGAATTGGAAGCGTACAGCAAAGTCTCTTACTATAAAATAAACGCTAATAAATCGGTAATATTACCCATAGCTATACCCTTAAATAGTATACAATATATAAAAGAATGGTGTACATTTCAATGGGCAGAGAATGGGCTTCAATATTTAGGAATCAGGTTGACAACATCAAAGAAACTAATAACAGTGAATTTTACTATTTTGTATAGACAAATTAAAAAGGTGATTGAGGAAATACGTCAAACTACACTATCCTGGATAGCAAGAATTAATATCATAAAAATGATAGTGTTGCCTAAGATTCTGTATTATTTTAGAGCACTTCCCCTCGAAATCCCTAAAAAATATATCACTGAATTACAAAGATTGATTAGCAAATTTATTTGGGCGGGTAAAAAACCCCGGATAGCGAGAAATATACTAGCCCTACCTATGGATAAAGGGGGAATGGGGATACCAGATTTAAGTTTATATCATAAAGCGTCCATAATAGGGGGACTCCGTGACTGGTGGCAAATGCGGAGAGACCATAAATGGTTGGAGATTGAGAAGGTCTACGCTAGAAGGGGCTCGACTCGATTGACAATGGAAGCGGAAATATTACAGCGAACTAAAACTGTACCGCCACTACTGACAATGCAAGCGGCCTTACGGGTTTGGAGAACATTAACACCCAATCATAATAGGTTGATGAGAGCATCATTATCTATCTTATCTATAGAACCACATATTCCATATTTAAATCTACAAAATTGGAACGAAGCAGGAATACATACAATAGGAGAGATAGAGGGAGCAATGGGAGTATTACCGTTTGACCAAGTGGCTGGTAAATTTGAGGGAGTACGTAGATATTTTTACCAATATCTGCAAATCAAACATTATTTAAGTAAAAATTCATATGGAGGGAATGGAGTGCATGGGAAGGAAGAAGATATTTTGAGATATATTATGACACGAGGGAATAATATGAAATGTTTATCTAAATGTTATAAAATTTTAAGTAGTCCGGTGAATGGGAATAAATTGGCCTACATGAAAAAATGGGAGCAGGAGTTAGGAGAGGAGTTAACATTGGAAGAATGGGGAAATAGTGTAAGGGAAATTAAAAAATACACTGCGTGTATAAATCATGTAGAGCAAATAAAAAAAACACAAATGAGGTGGTATTTATATCCGGATAGAATAGCAAAAATGAATATTAAGTACTCTAGATTATGTTGGAAAGGGTGCGGCCAGGTGGGATCCTTGATACACACTTGGTTTGCTTGCCCGGTTTTAAGAGTTTTTTGGACAGGGATGATAGAATTGATCAAAGAAATTACTGGAGAATCAATTGAAACAGAAATATCTCAGATAATCCTACACATGGGTATAAATAGGTTACCAAAACGAGTGAGAGGTATTGTTTCGCATGTGTTAATTGCCGCTCGTACGACGGTAGCAACTAAATGGAAAGAGGTTAATCCTCCACTTATAAAAAATGTAATAGAGAGGTTAAATATACAGTGTCAAAATGAAATGATGTTATACCAATCTAGAACCAGAGGAGAGGAAATCCGAAAAACGTGGAGACCTTGGTTGATGTGTAAATATTACAAAGGTTAAGTTATAAAAGAGTGTATTTGTTTTTATAATGCTGTGAATAGGGATGTTATGGCTCTTTTTTTTTTTTTTTTTTTTTTTTTCTGTTTGTTACAGTATGTACAGGAAACGCCAAATAATGGTGATCTTGTAGTGTCTTGTATTGTATTGTGTTGGAAATTGTTTTTGTTTTTATGTTGTGTATTGTTTAAAGAAGAAAATTAATAAAAATTTATCTGTAAAAAAAAAAAAGGAATATACCCCTGGTCAACGGATCCTCTGTGGTCCTTGAAGGTTGCCACAGGTGCGGGCTCTGGTACCCGGTTTCTACTCTGAGTGGACTCCTCCAGCTTCTTGAGTCTCTTACTCCTCTCTTTCCTTCTGGTATCTGTTCTTTTCTTTCCTGGGTCCCTCAGCCGAGGAGACCCTCCTTGCTCCTGGTGAGCCTGTCCCAGACTCTCCTTATCTGGTCCAGACCCACCATCTGGCCGCCTTTCTCCCCGAGTCCAAGACTAGATCTAGTGCCCCCTGGAGGTGACTATATACCCTCCCGGGGTCCCTCCCACCATGTGACTAGTGTGGGGTGTGAGAAGGTAAACAAACTGTAAGCAGTCTAATTGGAGGCGCTCAGGCACAAAGGCAGCAGGCACTGGGATGGTTTTTCAACAGACCTTTATTCAGCCTCCCCTCCTACTCCACAACATGTTTCGATAGATTCTCTATCTTCCTCAGGTGGTTTAGTGTGGGGTGTGGGTATAGGGTTCCTCTTACCGTCCATATGTTCCACTTGCAGTGGGGTAACTACACCGCTTTTGTGGGTGCAGTACCCCTTTTGTGGCACCTACATAGTGGGGCGCCACATTACCATTAGACTATGTGAGAAAGGCTGATATTGCAATGGAGTTCATTACAGCCAGCAGAGGTAGATTAACATGCAGTGTTACAATGAGAATGGAAGTCTAGTTTCGCAAATGCAGATGACAGCAAGCAGAGCTGGAATATTACTCTCCAGGGTATGGGGACTCGGGTATCTGGGCCCTCTGCTTCGGTAGGGATGTCACGGGTGGCCTGCCCAGCCCCGTGGCCCTGGGGTCTTACTAAGATAAGGGGTGATCTTTTCCTCCCTACCCCACTCTTTTGAAACAATAATTTTTATTGGTTTTCCAGTAGGCATACAGAAAAAAAAAAGGCAGTATAACTGTCAAAACCAAACATAGTAATTCACAACATAGAGAGGGGCAGGGGGGAGGGATAAAGATGGGAGGTGGGAGATGTGGGGGACAAGGGGAAGGGAAATAGGGGGACCCAACAAAGATATACAAAACATACATGTGGTTGAGTAGGAATTCCAGTGTAACACCAAGTTTAACCCCTTAAGGACCGAGTCACTTTGCAGCTTAATGACCGGACCATTTTTTGTAATTCTGACCACTCTCCCTTTATGAGGTAATATCTCTGGAACGCTTCAACGGATCCTAGCGATTCTGAGATTGTTTTTTCGTGACATATTGGGCTTCATGTTAGTATTAAATTTAGGTCGATAATTTTTGCGTTTATTTGCGAAAAAATAAAAAATTTGGCAAAAATTTTGAAAATTTAGCAATTTTCACATTTTAATTTTTATTCTGCTAAACCAGAGAGTTATGTGCCACAAAATAGTTAATAAATAACATGTCCCACATGTCTACTTCACATCAGCACAATTTTGGAAGAAAAAAAAAAATTTGGTAGGACGTTATAAGGGTTCAAAGTTCATCAGCGATTATTCATTTTTCCAGCAAAATTTACAAAACCAATTTTTTAGTGACCACATCACATTTGAAGTCTCTTTGAGGGGTGTACATGACAGAAAACACCCAAAAGTGACACCATTCCAAAAACTGCACCCCTCAAGCTACTCAAAACTATATTGAAGAAGATTATTAACCCTTCAGGTGCTTCACAGGAACTAAAATAAAGTTGAAGGAAAAAATGGACATTTTAATTTTTGTAACAAAAATGTTCTTTTAGCCTCAATTTTTTCATTTTCACATGGGCAACAGGATAAAATGCATCCTAAAATTTGTTGGGCAATTTCTCCTGAGTACACCGATGCTTCATATGTGGTCATAAACCACTGTTTGGGCGTACGGCAGGGCTCAGAAGGGAAGGAGCGCAATTTGAATTTTAGAGCCAATTTTCCGTTCAAAAAGTGAAATGGCGCTCCTTCACTTCTGAGCCCTGCCGTGCGCCCAAACAGTGGTTTATGACCACATATAAGGTATCGGTGTGCTCAGGAGAAATTGCCCAACAAATTTTGGGATGTATTTTATCCCTTTGCCCATGTGAAACTGAAAAAATGTAGGCAAAAAGAATTTTTTTGTGAAAAAAAAGTGTTTTTTTTAATTTTTATGAATGAATTTGTGAAGCATCTGGGATTCAAAGTGCTCACTATGCATCTAGATACCTTCCTTAGGGGGTCTAGTTTCCAAAATGGGGTCATTTGTGGGGAGCTCCAATGTGGAGACACACAGGGACCCTCCATACGCGACATGGTGTCCGCTAACAATTTGAATGGAAAATTAGCTCAAATTGTTAGCGGACACCATGTCGCGTTTGGAGGGTCCCTGTGTATCTCCACATTGGAGCTCCCCCACAAGTGACCCCATTTTGGAAACTAGACCCCCGAAGGAACGTATCTAGATGCATAGTGAGCACTTTGAACCCCCGTATGCTTCAGAAATTCATCCGTAAAAATGAAAAAGCACTTTTTTTTCCTCTAAAAAATTATTTTTTCATTATTACGGATCAATTTGTGAAGCATCTGGGGGTTCAGAGTGCTCACTATGCATCTAGATATGTTCCTTTGGGGGTCTAGTTTCCAAAATAGGGTCACTTGTGGGGGAGCTCCAATGTGGAGACACACAGGGACCCTCCAAACGCGACATGGTGTACGCTAACAATTTGAGCTCATTTTCCATTCAAATTGTTAGCGGACACCATGTCGCATTTGGAGGGTCCCCGTGTGTCTCCACATTGGAGCTCCCCCACAAGTGACCCCATTTTGGAAACTACACCGCCAAAGGAACATATCTAGATGCATAGTGAGCACTTTCTACCCCCAGGTGCTTCACAAATTGATCTGTAAAAATGAAAAAAGAAAATTTGTGTGGAAAAAAAAGTGCTTTTTCATTTTTATTGATGAATTTGTGAAGCATCTGGGGGTTCAAAGTGCTCACTATGCATTTAGATATGTTCCTTAGGGGGTCTAGTTTCCGAAATGGGGTCACTTGTGGGGGAGCTCCAATGTGGAGACACACCGGGGCCCTCCAAACGCGACATGGTGTCCGCTAACAATTTGAATGGAAAATGAGATCAAATTGTTAGCTGACACCATGTCGCGTTTGGAGGGTCCCTGTGTGTCTCCACATTAGAGCTCCCCCACAAGTGACCCCATTTTGGAAACTAGACCCCCAAAGGAACATATCTAGATGCATAGTGAGCACTTTGAACCCCCAGATGCTTCACAAATTGATCCATAATAATGAAAAAATAAATTTTTTGTGGAAAAAAAAGTGCTTTTTCATTTTTACGAATGAATTTCTGAAGCATATGGGGGTTCAAAGTGCTCACTATGCATCTAGATACGTTCCTTAGGGGGTCTAGTTTCCAAAATGGGGTCACTTGTGGGGGAGCTCCAATGTGGAGACACACCGGGACCCTCCAAACGCGACATGGTGTCCACTAACAATTTGAATGGAAAATTAGCTCAATTTGTTAGCGGACACCATGTCGCGTTTGGAGGGTCCCCGTGTGTCTCCACATTGGAGCTCCCCCACAAGTGACCCCATTTTGGAAACTAGACCCCCAAAGGAACGTATCTTTATGCACAGTGAGCACTTTGAACCCACAGGTGCTTCAGAAATTCATCCGTAAAAATGAAAAAGCACTTTTTTTCCACAAATAATTTCTTTTTTCATTATTACGGATCAATTTGTGAAGCATCTGGGGGTTCAAAGTGCTCACTATGCATCTAGATATAATCCTTTGGGGGTCTAGTTTCCAAAATGGGGTCACTTGTGGGGGAGCTCCAATGTGGAGACACACAGGGGCTCTCCATACGCAACATGGTGTCCACTAACAATTGGAATTGTTAGCGGACACCTTGTAGGATATGAAGAGCCCCTATGTGCCTACACATTGGAGCTCCCCCACAAGTGACCCCATTTTGGAAACTAGACCACCCAAGGAACGTATCTAGATGCATAGTGAGCACTTTGAACCCCCAGGTGCTTCACAAATTGATCCGTAAAAATGAAAAAAGAAACTTTTTGTGGAAAAAAACGTGCTTTTTCATTTTTATGGATGAATTTGTGAAGCATCTGGGAGTTCAAAGTGATCACTATGCATCTAGATACGTTCCTTTGGGGTCTAGTTTCCAAAATGGGGTCACTTGTGGGGGAGCTCCAATGTTCAGGCACACAGGGAGGGGCTCTCCATACCCGACATGGTTTCCGCTAACAATTGGAGCTAATTTTCTATTGAAATTGTTAGCGGACACCATGTCGCATATGGAGAACCCGTGTGCCACCAGCACAAGGGCAACTGGTAGAGTTGGGGTACAGCACCAGAAAATGTCGCCTCTAATGAATGTGCTATTTTCTTGGGTGGCTGTGGGTTGAAATTTGCAGCGTGGGGGACCCACAACATTTGAGTCTCTCCACGCTGAGGATTCCAGTCAGCCAGCTACCAAGTTGTACCTGGCTGGCTACAAATACAGCGAAGGCTTTATTTTATTTCTAGAACTAATTCTAGAAAAAAACAATTATGTGGGGCTCCGCCATATTTTTGGTCCAGCCAGATACAACTTGGCAGCTACAGACTGCCAGCAACCCCCAGCTGCCTCGTTGTACCTGGCTGCAACCAAAAATACAGCGAAGCCCATTTTTTTTTATTTCTAGAACTAATTCTAAAAAAAAAAATGACGTAGGGCTCCGCCATATTTTTGTTCCAGCCAGGTACAACTTGGCAGCTACAGACTGCCAGCAACCCCCAGCTGCCTCGTTGTACCTGGCTGCAACCAAAAATACAGCGAAGCCCATTTTTTTTTATTTCTAGAACTAATTCTAGAAAAAACAATGACGTAGGGCTCCGCCATATTTTTGGCCCAGCCAGGTACAACTAGGCAGCTGGGGGCTGGAATCCTCAGCATGGAAAGGCCCAAGCGTTCTGGGCCCCCATGCTGCGAATTGCAGCCCGCAGCCGCTCTAGAAAATGGCACATTCATTGAAGCGCCATTTTCTGGCGCTGTACCCATGCTCTTCCAGTTGCCCTGGTGCCGGTGGCAAACTGGGTAATAAAGGGGTTAATGCCAGCTTTTTATTGGCAGCTGGCACTAAGCCCGAGATTCATAATATAGGGCCAATGTTAGACCCGCCATTAGGAATCTCTGGTAAATAGTCAGAAAATACACACATAGAAAAATCTTTTTATTTGAAAAAAAAACACAAACAAAATTCGGACTCCATCTTTATTATAAAGATCCGACGTAGTCCACAACGAAGGTCCCACGACGCTCGATCGCCTCCGACGTAGTCCGCAACGAAGGTCCCACGACACTCGATCGCCTCTGCTCAATCAAGAGACTGCAGCAAGGGATCAAGTGTCCTCTTCCTACAGTCTCAGGGGTCAGAGTTATGGTGCACTGTATGACAATGATCAGTTATACAGTGCACCATGACTATGATCCCAGAGACTATAACAAGAGGACACTTGATCCCTTGTTGCACCCATCCATCCACCTATGCACCCATCATCCACGTACGCACATCCACTACGCACATCCACGTACACATCCACGCATGCACACAACCACGCACGCACATCCACGCATGCACACATCCACGCACGCATGCTGACATCCACGTACATCCACACACACATCCACGTACATCCACATCCAACGCACATCCACGTACGCACACATCCACGTACGTACACATCCACGCACGCACATTCACACACGCACATCCACGTACGCACATCCACGCACGCACATCCACGTACGCACATCCACGTACGCACATCCACGTACGCACATCCACGTACGCACATCCACGCATGCACATCCACGTACGCACATCCACGTACGCACATCCAAACCGTACGCACATCCACGCACGCACATCCACGTACGCACATCCACGTACGCACATCCACGTACGCACATCCACGTACGCACATCCACGCACGCACATCCACGTACGCACATCCACGTACGCACATCCACGTACTGACATCCACGCATGCACACACCACGCACACACATCCACACACCACATCCACCACCATCCATCCATCACCCACCCCACGTCCATCCATCCATCCATCCATCCATCCATCATTCATTCATTCATTCAATTCATTCATTCATTCTTTCATTCATTCTTTCATTCATTCTTTCATTCATTCATACTTACCCAGCGATGAGAAGGAGGAGCCCCTGAGAAGAGGAGGAGCCACACCGGACTGCAGAGGAGGCCCGACGGTGCGGGCGGGTGCACCGAGCGTGCAGCCCGCCGGGATAGGTGAGCGGGGCTTTTATTGGCAGCTGGCACTAAGCCCGAGATTCATAATATAGGGCCAATGTTAGACCCGCCATTAGGAATCTCTGGTAAATAGTCAGAAAATACACACATAGAAAAATCTTTTTATTTGAAAAAAAAACACAAACAAAATTCGGACTCCATCTTTATTATAAAGATCCGACGTAGTCCACAACGAAGGTCCCACGACGCTCGACCGCCTCCGACGTAGTCCGCAACGAAGGTCCCACGACACTCGATCGCCTCTGCTCAATCAAGAGACTGCAGCAAGGGATCAAGTGTCCTCTTCCTACAGTCTCAGGGGTCAGAGTTATGGTGCACTGTATGACAATGATCAGTTATACAGTGCACCATGACTATGATCCCAGAGACTATAACAAGAGGACACTTGATCCCTTGTTGCACCCATCCATCCACCTATGCACCCATCATCCACGTACGCACATCCACGTACGCACATCCACGTACGCACATCCACGCATGCACACAACCACGCACGCACATCCACGCATGCACACATCCACGCACGCATGCTGACATCCACGTACATCCACACACACATCCACGTACATCCACATCCACGCACATCCACGTACGCACACATCCACGTACGTACACATCCACGCACGCACATTCACACACGCACTTCCACGTACGCACATCCACGCACGCACATCCACGTACGCACATCCACGTACGCACATCCACGTACGCACATCCACGTACGCACATCCACGCATGCACATCCACGTACGCACATCCACGTACGCACATCCACGTACGCACATCCACGCACGCACATCCACGTACGCACATCCACGTACGCACATCCACGTACGACATCCACTATCCACGCACGCACATCCACGTACGCACATCCACGTACGCACATCCACGTACTGACATCCACGCATGCACACAACCACGCACACACATCCACACACGCACATCCACGCACGCACACATCCATCCATCCACCCACCCACCCATCCGTCCATCCATCCACCCATCCATCCATCCATCATCCATTCATTCATTCATTAAATTCATTCATCTTCATTCTTTCATTCATTCTTTCATTCATTCATACTTACCCAGCGATGAGAAGGAGGAGCCCCTGAGAAGAGGAGGAGCCACACCGGACTGCAGAGGAGGCCCGACGGTGCGGGCGGGTGCACCGAGCGTGCAGCCCGCCGGGATAGGTGAGCGGGGCTGGGGACCGGGGATCGGGGGCTGGGGACGGAGGACCGGGGGCTGGGGGCAAGCAGGGAGGAGGAGGGGGCCCTGCAGCTTCGCCGGTGGGCGCATAAGCCCGCCGGCAGACAAACTATGTCGGGTGGAGGGCGGGGATGGACAGGACACAGGGGGGGGGCTGCACAGGGGATGGGGACAGGACACAGGGGGCTCAGGACACAGGGGGGGGCTACAGGACACAGGGGGCTCTGGACACAGGGGGCAGGGACAGGACACAGGAGGGGCTGCACAGGGGACGGGGACCGGACACAGGAGGGGCTGCACAGGGGACGGGGACAGGACACAGGAGGGGCTGCACAGGGGACGGGGACAGGACACAGGGGGCTCAGGACACAGGGGGGGGAGCTACAGGACACAGGGGGAGCTGGACACAGGGGGCGGGGACAGGACACAGGGTGAGCTGGAGCATCAGCTCATTGCCGGTGGGTGCGGTGCAGCCCGCCGGCAGATAAGTATGATTGGGGGGGGGGTGAAGGGGTTAACAGGGGTGCCCACATCTCTTCCCCTAACCCTTGGCTGTCACTGACAGCTTTTAGATTTGAGCTGTCACTGTTCGTTTAGAAGCAGTGACAGTTCAAAGCCATGACGAGTATACTCGTCATGATGCGGGAACTGACATCTTTTCATGACGAGTATACTCGGCATTCATCGTAAAGGGGTTAAAACAGCGAACAGTAATGTAAATGAGGAAAGAGAAGTGGATAAGGCACCGTAAAATCATATCATAGTTGTTTGGCATAGGGTGAGGAAGACCACAGATCCCAACAATTCAATATTTTATTCTTGGCATTAAAATCATGTGCTAGAATAATCTCATGCTGCATGTGGAGGTTAAGTTGCGAAATCACCTCCTCTTTTGTGGGAGAGGATGGTTTCTTCCAATGCCTAGCTATACATGTTCTGGCCGCTATTAAAACATTAGACAACATGGGTCTAATTAATGAGGGGACATCCTCCAAACCTATACCCAAAAGGGCCATTGGAGCATCCAGAGATAAAGGAATGCCAGTGATCATTATCATTAAGGATTCAACCTGTTTCCAGAACACCTGTATAAGGGGACAAAACCACCACATGTGTTCCATAGTACCGTTACATTGGCAGCCTTTCCAGCACATACTAGAGAGAGCTGGATTCAATTTGTGTAGACGAAGGGGTGTTAAATACCAGTTCAACTGGAGTTTTTTGGCCTGTTCCAGATGGTTAAGGCAAGAAGAAGATTTGGATGCATGGGAGAACGCAGTATGCCAAGACTTGGCAGTAGCATTAAAAGAGAGACAGCGCTCCCAGGCCTCCATGTAGGGGAGCTTTCCTCCATCCAAAAGGACCGTTAAGGCCCGATATATAATAGAGACGCCCCTTTGAGTAGAGGATGTTTTAAAATACAGTTGAAGAGAATCCTCCCCAAGTGCAATTGCCCGAGGGGGCAAACCAACTGTATTCAGTAAATGGCGGACCTGAAGATACTGATAAAATACTTGATTAGGGGGTTTAAATGTTTGCACAAGGTCAGAGAATGACGGAACGCCATTATCATCCAGGATGTCCCTTAGGAAACGGACACCTCTAGTTTTCCATCGAGTCAGAGAGATATCGGGGATCAGGGATTCTAGCGCTTCAAGGGAGATATAGTGAAATAAAAAGGGAAGGCGAAATCTGCCCAATGTGTACCATAGTCTCAAAAGAGCACTCATAGTGCGCAAGGAAATACCACTATCCAGCCTCTGTAAAAGGCCGGCCTCCAACTGAAGTCTTAGTGACCCGGACGGGGCACAATGAGATTCTATTTGTAACCAGCGGGAAGGAAAGGTCTCTCCCGTCCACCAAAGTTTGGCTGGTTCTAGAAGAGCAGCCCTATGGTAAGACAAAACATCAGGGACACCCAATCCTCCCTGTTTATAAGGAAGAGCCATAATGTTATGAGAAATTCTGTGTGGTTTACCACTCCAAATAAAGGAGTTAAGCATGGACTGTAGTTTAGATATACACCTACGCGGGAATGACATGGGGAGACATCTAAATAGGTATATTAGTTTGGGGAGGATAAGCATTTTGATCAAGTTTATTCTGGCGACCCAGGAGAGGCCCAGAGGGGAGAGCCTGTTGAGTTCAGTTTTAATATTATTGGTGACCAAGTCACAGTTTCGTTTGACTATGTTATGAAGCTGGGTGATATAAATTCCTAGATACGTAAAACCCTCCTGTGCCCAAGCGAAGGTGAAAAGTTGACGTATAGCCTCTTGCATTGAGAGTGCGATATTCACCGGGTAAAGTGTAGATTTATGTATATTGAGGCGGTAATAGCAAGCTGCAGAGAAGTCTGTAAGAATATCCATAATTTTTTGCAGTGAGGGGATAATATTGACGCATGTGAAAATGACATCGTCAGCGTATAAACCGACCTTGTGCTCCACTCCCCCTATCACAACACCCCGCACTTGTGGTTCCGCCCTGATACGCGCTGCCAAGGGTTCCATCACCAATGCAAATATTAGGGGGTAGAGACGACATCCCTGACCGGTGCCATTTGAAATATCAAAGGAGTCCGAAAGAAAGCCGGAGGCTCGGATGGAAGCATTAGGGTGTGTATACAGTGCCATAATGGCTGATGTAGCAGGACCAATAATGCCAAATTTCTGTAGAACTGCTTCAACGTACCCCCAGTGCACCCTGTCAAACGCCTTTTCCGCATCAAGAGACAGGAGAACACCGGGGGTGCCCGCGCGTTCCATGAGATCCAAAATATTAATAAGGCGTCTGGTTCCATCACGAGCCTGCCGGCCTGGCACGAATCCAACCTGGTCTGGGTCAATGAGAGACGGAAGGATTTCCATCAATCTCGATGCCCACACCTTTGCATATAATTTAATATCGCAGTTGAGCAGCGTGATCGGGCGGAAGTTACCAGGTGAGGTAGGAGATTTCCCAGGTTTGGGTAATGTGGATATGATTGCTTCTAGACTCTCCCGTCGGATGTCCCCCCTGTTGCGCCAGAACTCAAACAATCGTAATAAATAGGGAGAAAGGACATGGAGGAAGTTTTTATAATATTGGACAGGGAAACCATCAGGACCAGGGGCCGTATGTGTTGCAGATGAGTTAAGTGCATGATTTATCTCTAATTCTGTGAGCGGCGCATTTAAGGTACTCAGCTGAGAGGGAGTTAATTTAGGGAGAGACACACTATCCAGAAAAGCAGATATCGTCTCCGCTGTAGGCTGAGGGGTATCAGAGGAACGGTGTAGATTATATAAGGATTCATAATAAGAGCGGAACTAATCCGCGATCCGCAAAGGGTTCCGACTCTGCTTACCCACAGCAGAGACAATGGCTGGGGTCACACACACAGATAATTGTGCAGATATTGTTCACAGTTCTCTGGTTGCAGTGAAATCATGGACACATTGTTACATTTGTACACAGCCACAAAATGGAGCAATCTGTCCATGATTTCACTGCAACCAGAGATCTGTGAACAATATCTGCCCAGATATCTGTGTGTGTGACCCCAGCCAATATAAGGAATCCTAAACTGCGTCATCTTTCTTCTGGTTCTACGAGCTAGAAGAGAACCCGCCCTGTCTCCCATACCATAATATTTAGCCTTTAGTTTTTTCAGATTGTTCTCAGCTTTCTGGAGTAGTAGAGTCCTAAGGTGGTGTCTAGTAACAGTTAAGCTGGCTTCACATTAGCGTTTGTGTCTGCATGCTGATGGCATGCAGACACAAACGCTGTCAAAAGCAGGGTCCAAATGATGTGTCCGCAGCGGATAATGTCCGCCTGCGGACACATCACTATGGAGCCCGGCAGCCAATCGGCGCTGTCCGGGGGCGGGCCGGGGTGGAGATCAGCGCCGGAGATCTCCGCCCCCCGGCCGCCGGTAACCTCCGGGACTGTCGGCGGGGAGAAAAGCTGATCTTTTACAGCTGTTTGAATCTTCCCGCGCCGACACTGAGAGGAGATGTCGGCGCGGGAAGATTCAAACAGCTTTCAGATCAGCTGTTCTCCCCGCCGACATCGCTAGGAGATTACAGGCGGCGGGGAGGAGGAGGACAGCAGAGGGTCAGCTGATCTCCCGGTGGCCGTCGGTGAGCTCCTGTGACATCACCGGCGGCCACCGGGAGATTTTTCAATGGGTCCGCAGCGTTTCTCCTGCGGTGTCATGCAGAGGACACTGCGGACCCATTGAAGCCAATGCATTTTTTGTGCGCTTGGGGACGCTTGCTGATTGTCCAAGCTCCCCAAACGCACAAAAAAACCCAACATGCTGCGTCCCGGGTGCGGATGCTGGACACCGGAAGCAGCAGATATCGTCCGCATCCGCACCCGAACGTAGCAAACACAGGCACCATGCGTTCCTATGTTAAACATAGGAACGCAGTGCGCATGCGTTTGACTGCGTATGGGAACGCAGCAATACGCTGCCTTCCCATACGCAAATGTGAAGGCAGCCTTAGAGACTGCAATAGAGCAGGGGTGGGGGTGGATTTGTGTTGTGTTTCCAGAGATTGGAGTGAATTTAAGGTGTCCGTCAGGTCCGCCATATACCGTCTTTTGTGTAAAGCCGCCAACTTAATAAAAATTCCTCTAAGAACTGCTTTATGTGAAAGCCACAAAACCTCGTCCTGTACTTCCCCATTATCGTTATGAGTAAAAAATTCCTTCAGATGTACAGAGATCTCCTCAACAACCTCAGCGTTAGTCAGCAAGTATGTGTTAAGTTTCCATGTATAAGGCGGCCTGACAGCGGAAGGGTCGTCAATTTGCAAAGTGGTGGGAGCATGGTCTGACCATGTTATGCTGCCAATTCCAGTCCGTTTGCACTGATGTAAAAGAGAACCATCCACCAATATTAAATCAATACGGCTATATGATTGGTATCTAGCAGAGAAAAACGTGTAATCACGCTCCTCACCATGATGATACCGCCACACATCATGTGTAGACCATGCTCTAGAACCAATGCGTTCATTTCACCACGAGATTGAGACGGACCCGAGCAATCCAAACGTTTCAACATAAGCATATTAAAATCACCACCTATAAGTCTGCGTCCTCGAGTGTGTAAAGAAATCTCATCCAGAAGAGACCTAAGGAACTTCATTTGTCCAACATTAGGGGCGTACACCGCCACCAAAGTGTAGGTGACATTATTCAATTTGCAAATTAAAATAAGAAACCGGCCTTCTGGGTCGGAAACCGTATGTTCTAGTTGGAAGAAGACCATACGCAACATGGTGTCCACTAACAATTGGAATTGTTAGCGGACACCTTGTAGGATATGAAGAGCCCCTATGTGCCTAAACATTGGAGCTCCCCCACAAGTGACCCCATTTTGGAAACTAGACCACCCAAGGAACGTATCTAGATGCATAGTGAGCACTTTGAACCCCCAGGTGCTTCACAAATTGATCCGTAAAAATGAAAAAAGAAACTTTTTGTGGAAAAAAACGTGCTTTTTCATTTTTATGGATGAATTTGTGAAGCATCTGGGAGTTCAAAGTGATCACTATGCATCTAGATACGTTCCTTTGGGGTCTAGTTTCCAAAATGGGGTCACTTGTGGGGGAGCTCCAATGTTCAGGCACACAGGGAGGGGCTCTCCATACCCGACATGGTTTCCGCTAACAATTGGAGCTAATTTTCTATTGAAATTGTTAGCGGACACCATGTCGCATATGGAGAACCCGTGTGCCACCAGCACAAGGGCAACTGGTAGAGTTGGGGTACAGCACCAGAAAATGTCGCCTCTAATGAATGCGTTATTTTCTTGGGTGGCTGTGGGTTGAAATTTGCAGAGTGGGGGACCCACAACATTTGAGTCTCTCCACGCTGAGGATTCCAGTCAGCCAGCTACCAAGTTGTACCTGGCTGGCTACAAATACAGCGAAGGCTTTATTTTATTTCTAGAACTAATTCTAGAAAAAAAAAATTATGTGGGGCTCCGCCATATTTTTGTTCCAGCCAGATACAACTTGGCAGCTACAGACTGCCAGCAACCCCCAGCTGCCTCGTTGTACCTGGCTGCAACCAAAAATACAGCGAAGCCCATTTTTTTTTATTTCTAGAACTAATTCTAGAAAAAAAAATGATGTAGGGCTCCGCCATATTTTTGGCCCAGCCAGGTACAACTAGGCAGCTGGGGGCTGGAATCCTCAGCATGGAAAGGCCCAAGCGTTCTGGGCCCCCCATGCTGCGAATTGCAGCCCGCAGCCGCTCTAGAAAATGGCACATTCATTGAAGCGCCATTTTCTGGCGCTGTACCCATGCTCTTCCAGTTGCCCTGGTGCCGGTGGCAAACTGGGTAATAAAGGGGTTAATGCCAGCTTTTTATTGGCAGCTGGCACTAAGCCCGAGATTCATAATATAGGGCCAATGTTAGACCCGCCATTAGGAATCTCTGGTAAATAGTCAGAAAATACACACATAGAAAAATCTTTTATTTGAAAAAAAAACACAAACAAAATTCGGACTCCATCTTTATTATAAAGATCCGACGTAGTCCACAACGAAGGTCCCACGACGCTCGATCGCCTCCGACGTAGTCCGCAACGAAGGTCCCACGACACTCGATCGCCTCTGCTCAATCAAGAGACTGCAGCAAGGGATCAAGTGTCCTCTTCCTACAGTCTCAGGGGTCAGAGTTATGGTGCACTGTATGACAATGATCAGTTATACAGTGCACCATGACTATGATCCCAGAGACTATAACAAGAGGACACTTGATCCCTTGTTGCACCCATCCATCCACCTATGCACCCATCATACACGTACGCACATCCACGTACGCACATCCACGTACGCACATCCACGCATGCACACAACCACGCACGCACATCCACGCATGCACACATCCACGCACGCATGCTGACATCCACGTACATCCACACACACATCCACGTACATCCACATCCACGCACATCCACGTACGCACACATCCACGTACGTACACATCCACGCACGCACATTCACACACGCACATCCACGTACGCACATCCACGCACGCACATCCACGTACGCACATCCACGTACGCACATCCACGTACGCACATCCACGTACGCACATCCACGCATGCACATCCACGTACGCACATCCACGTACACACATCCACGTACGCACATCCACGCACGCACATCCACGTACGCACATCCACGTACGCACATCCACGTACGCACATCCACGTACGCACATCCACGCACGCACATCCACGTACGCACATCCACGTACGCACATCCACGTACTGACATCCACGCATGCACACAACCACGCACACACATCCACACACGCACATCCACGCACGCACACATCCATCCATCCACCCACCCACCCATCCGTCCATCCATCCACCCATCCATCCATCCATCCATTCATTCATTCATTCATTCATTCAATTCATTCATTCATTCTTTCATTCATTCTTTCATTCATTCTTTCATTCATTCATACTTACCCAGCGATGAGAAGGAGGAGCCCCTGAGAAGAGGAGGAGCCACACCGGACTGCAGAGGAGGCCCGACGGTGCGGGCGGGTGCACCGAGCGTGCAGCCCGCCGGGATAGGTGAGCGGGGCTGGGGACCGGGGATCGGGGGCTGGGGACGGAGGACCGGGGGCTGGGGGCCAGCAGGGAGGAGGAGGGGGCCCTGCAGCTTCGCCGGTGGGCGCATAAGCCCGCCGGCAGACAAACTATGTCGGGTGGAGGGCGGGGATGGACAGGACACAGGGGGGGGGCTGCACAGGGGATGGGGACAGGACACAGGGGGCTCTGGACACAGGGGGCAGGGACAGGACACAGGAGGGGCTGCACAGGGGACGGGGACCGGACACAGGAGGGGCTGCACAGGGGACGGGGACAGGACACAGGAGGGGCTGCACAGGGGACGGGGACAGGACACAGGGGGCTCAGGACACAGGGGGGGGAGCTACAGGACACAGGGGGAGCTGGACACAGGGGGCGGGGACAGGACACAGGGTGAGCTGGAGCATCAGCTCATTGCCGGTGGGTGCGGTGCAGCCCGCCGGCAGATAAGTATGATTGGGGGGGGGGGTGAAGGGGTTAACAGGGGTGCCCACATCTCTTCCCCTAACCCTTGGCTGTCACTGACAGCTTTTAGATTTGAGCTGTCACTGTTCGTTTAGAAGCAGTGACAGTTCAAAGCCATGACGAGTATACTCGTCATGATGCGGGAACTGACATCTTTTCATGACGAGTATACTCGGCATTCATCGTAAAGGGGTTAAAACAGCGAACAGTAATGTAAATGAGGAAAGAGAAGTGGATAAGGCACCGTAAAATCATATCATAGTTGTTTGGCATAGGGTGAGGAAGACCACAGATCCCAACAATTCAATATTTTATTCTTGGCATTAAAATCATGTGCTAGAATAATCTCATGCTGCATGTGGAGGTTAAGTTGCGAAATCACCTCCTCTTTTGTGGGAGAGGATGGTTTCTTCCAATGCCTAGCTATACATGTTCTGGCCGCTATTAAAACATTAGACAACATGGGTCTAATTAATGAGGGGACATCCTCCAGACCTATACCCAAAAGGGCCATTGGAGCATCCAGAGATAAGGGAATGCCAGTGATCATTATCATTAAGGATTCAACCTGTTTCCAGAACACCTGTATAAGGGGACAAAACCACCACATGTGTTCCATAGTACCGTTACATTGGCAGCCTTTCCAGCACATACTAGAGAGAGCTGGATTCAATTTGTGTAGACGAAGGGGTGTTAAATACCAGTTCAACTGGAGTTTTTTGGCCTGTTCCAGATGGTTAAGGCAAGAAGAAGATTTGGATGCATGGGAGAACGCAGTATGCCAAGACTTGGCAGTAGCATTAAAAGAGAGACAGCGCTCCCAGGCCTCCATGTAGGGGAGCTTTCCTCCATCCAAAAGGACCGTTAAGGCCCGATATATAATAGAGACGCCCCTTTGAGTAGAGGATGTTTTAAAATACAGTTGAAGAGAATCCTCCCCAAGTGCAATTGCCCAAGGGGGCAAACCAACTGTATTCAGTAAATGGCGGACCTGAAGATACTGATAAAATACTTGATTAGGGGGTTTAAATGTTTGCACAAGGTCAGAGAATAACGGAACGCCATTATCATCCAGGATGTCCCTTAGGAAACGGACACCTCTAGTTTTCCATCGAGTCAGAGAGATATCGGGGATCAGGGATTCTAGCGCTTCAAGGGAGATATAGTGAAATAAAAAGGGAAGGCGAAATCTGCCCAATGTGTACTATAGTCTCAAAAGAGCACTCATAGTGCGCAAGGAAATACCACTATCCAGCCTCTGTAAAAGGCCGGCCTCCAACTGAAGTCTTAGTGACCCGGACGGGGCACAATGAGATTCTATTTGTAACCAGCGGGAAGGAAAGGTCTCTCCCGTCCACCAAAGTTTGGCTGGTTCTAGAAGAGCAGCCCTATGGTAAGACAAAACATCAGGGACACCCAATCCTCCCTGTTTATAAGGAAGAGCCATAATGTTATGAGAAATTCTGTGTGGTTTACCACTCCAAATAAAGGAGTTAAGCATGGACTGTAGTTTAGATATACACCTACGCGGGAATGACATGGGGAGACATCTAAATAGGTATATTAGTTTGGGGAGGATAAGCATTTTGATCAAGTTTATTCTGGCGACCCAGGAGAGGCCCAGAGGGGAGAGCCTGTTGAGTTCAGTTTTAATATTATTGGTGACCAAGTCACAGTTTCGTTTGACTATGTTATGAAGCTGGGTGATATAAATTCCTAGATACGTAAAACCCTCCTGTGCCCAAGCGAAGGTGAAAAGTTGACATATAGCCTCTTGCATTGAGAGTGTGATATTCACCGGGTAAAGTGTAGATTTATGTATATTGAGGCGGTAATAGGAAGCTGGAGAAGTCTGTAAGAATATCCATAATTTTTTGCAGTGAGGGGATAATATTGACGCATGTGAAAATGACATCGTCAGCGTATAAACCGACCTTGTGCTCCACTCCCCCTATCACAACACCCCGCACTTGTGGTTCCGCCCTGATACGCGCTGCCAAGGGTTCCATCACCAATGCAAATATTAGGGGGTAGAGACGACATCCCTGACCGGTGCCATTTGAAATATCAAAGGAGTCCGAAAGAAAGCCGGAGGCTCGGATGGAAGCATTAGGGTGTGTATACAGTGTCATAATGGCTGATGTAGCAGGACCAATAATGCCAAATTTCTGTAGAACTGCTTCAACGTACCCCCAGTGCACCCTGTCAAACGCCTTTTCCGCATCAAGAGACAGGAGAACACCGGGGGTGCCCGCGCGTTCCATGAGATCCAAAATATTAATAAGGCGTCTGGTTCCATCACGAGCCTGCCGGCCTGGCACGAATCCAACCTGGTCTGGGTCAATGAGAGACGGAAGGATTTCCATCAATCTCGATGCCCACACCTTTGCATATAATTTAATATCGCAGTTGAGCAGCGTGATCGGGCGGAAGTTACCAGGTGAGGTAGGAGATTTCCCAGGTTTGGGTAATGTGGATATGATTGCTTCTAGACTCTCCCGTCGGATGTCCCCCCTGTTGCGCCAGAACTCAAACAATCGTAATAAATAGGGAGAAAGGACATGGAGGAAGTTTTTATAATATTGGACAGGGAAACCATCAGGACCAGGGGCCGTATGTGTTGCAGATGAGTTAAGTGCATGATTTATCTCTAATTCTGTGAGCGGCGCATTTAAGGTACTCAGCTGAGAGGGAGTTAATTTAGGGAGAGACACACTATCCAGAAAAGCAGATATCGTCTCCGCTGTAGGCTGAGGGGTATCAGAGGAACGGTGTAGATTATATAAGGATTCATAATAAGAGCGGAACTAATCCGCGATCCGCAAAGGGTTCCGGATCTGCTTACCCACAGCAGAGACAATGGCTGGGGTCACACACACAGATAATTGTGCAGATATTGTTCACAGTTCTCTGGTTGCAGTGAAATCATGGACACATTGTTACATTTGTACACAGCCACAAAATGGAGCAATCTGTCCATGATTTCACTGCAACCAGAGATCTGTGAACAATATCTGCCCAGATATCTGTGTGTGTGACCCCAGCCAATATAAGGAATCCTAAACTGCGTCATCTTTCTTCTGGTTCTACGAGCTAGAAGAGAACCCGCCCTGTCTCCCATACCATAATATTTAGCCTTTAGTTTTTTCAGATTGTTCTCAGCTTTCTGGAGTAGTAGAGTCCTAAGGTGGTGTCTAGTAACAGTTAGAGACTGCAATAGAGCAGGGGTGGGGGTGGATTTGTGTTGTGTTTCCAGAGATTGGAGTGAATTTAAGGTGTCCGTCAGGTCCACCATATACCGTCTTTTGTGTAAAGCCGCCAACTTAATAAAAATTCCTCTAAGAACTGCTTTATGTGAAAGCCACAAAACCTCGTCCTGTACTTCCCCATTATCGTTATGAGTAAAAAATTCCTTCAGATGTACAGAGATCTCCTCAACAACCTCAGCGTTAGTCAGCAAGTACGTGTTAAGTTTCCATGTATAAGGCGGCCTGACAGCGGAAGGGTCGTCAATTTGCAAAGTGGTGGGAGCATGGTCTGACCATGTTATGCTGCCAATTCCAGTCCGTTTGCACTGATGTAAAAGAGAGCCATCCACCAATATTAAATCAATACAGCTATATGATTGGTATCTAGCAGAGAAAAACGTGTAATCACGCTCCTCACCATGATGATACCGCCACACATCATGTAGACCAGGGGTCTCAAACTCGGCTGGGTTGGTGGGCCGCACATAGAAAAACATTTATAGCTGGGGGCCGCATCTCTTGTAGGACTAAGTGATATTTTTAGTAATACCAGAATTTTTTGCTCAATGTAGTAAAGTACAAATCCTGATCCCCTTCTTGTAGTAATGTCCCCATCCTGTAGTAATGTCCTTTTCTACTGATGTCCCCCATCCTGATCCCCTTTTCTAGTGATGATCCCTATCCTGATCCCTTTTTCTAGTGATGTCCACCATCCTGATCCCTTTTTCTAGTGATGATCCCTATCCTGATCCCTTTTTCTAGTCATGTCCACCTCCTGATCCCTTTTTCTAGTGATGTCCCCCATCGATCATGATCCCCTTTTGTAGTGATGTGCCCATACTGATGTCCTTTTGTAGTGATGTCCCCCATCCTGATCCCCTTTTCTAGTGATGTCCCCATTCCTGATCTCCTTTTCTAGTGATGTCCCTCATCCCATTCCTCTTTAGTAGTGATGTCCCCATCTTGATCCCCTTTAGTGATGATGTCCCCCATCCCGATCCCCTTTTATAGTGATGTCCCCCATCCTGATCCCCTTTTCTAGGTATGTCCCCCATCCTGATCCCCTTTCCTAGGTATGTCCCCCATCCTGATCTACTTTTATAGTGATGCCCCCCCATCCTGTTTTACCTTCTTTTTACACACTCAAATACACACTTTATCACACTCACATGCACCCTCACACACAAACCCACACACAAACCCCCCCCCACACACACACACATACTCTCACACACACTCTCACACTCTCATACACACACTGAAACTCGCACACACTTTCTTATACACACATCCTCACTCACACACTCACCCTCACACACACCCTCTCACACACACTCACTTTAATGATGCATCGCTCCAGTGCAGGGGGCCGCAGCGGTCCCCGCTGTGCTGACTTCCGGCCTCCACTGTGCTATGACTTCCTCCAGCCGCTGCTCAGACAAGCTCTGTTGCTCTTCAAGATCAATGCAATCTGCCAGCCAGAGGCCTGCAGGTGACGTCATATTCTGCCTTCAGCTGCGGGCCTCTCATTGCCTGGAAGCTTGCATTGATCTTGCTGAGTGGCAGAGCTTGTTAGTGCCGCGGACAGAAGTCATCTCACAGCGGGGACTGCAGCGGCCCCCTGCACTGGGGCAATGCATCATTAAGTTATCCAAGGTGCCGCGGGCCGCATAGTGAAGCCCCAGGGGCCGCATGCGGCCCACGGGCCGCGAGTTTGAGACCCCTGATGTAGACCATGCTCTAGAACCAATGCGTTCATTTCACCACGAGATTGAGACGGACCCGAGCAATCCAAACGTTTCAACATAAGCATATTAAAATCACCACCTATAAGTCTGCGTCCTCGAGTGTGTAAAGAAATCTCATCCAGAAGAGACCTAAGGAACTTCATTTGTCCAACATTAGGGGCGTACATCGCCACCAAAGTGTAGGTGACATTATTCAATTTGCAAATTAAAATAAGAAACCGGCCTTCTGGGTCGGAAACCGTATGTTCTAGTTGGAAGGAGACCGTGCTCCGCACCAAGATACCCACGCCTGCCTTTTTTTTGGGACTATTGGCATAGAATTGGTGTGGGTAAACATGAGAACGCATTCTATCATTATCTTTAGCCAACAGGTGCGTCTCCTGGATGAAGATCACATCACTCTTAGATCTATGCAAATGCTTCAAAGCAATTGATCTCTTGGTTGGTGAATTCAGTCCATTCACATTAATCGACAGTATCGATATGCTCATGGTGGGGTATTGGAGGACTGCGCTATATACATAGTGAATAACAGGAACTATCTGCAAAACCAAGAACAGTATGGTCGAAGGGAGGAGGGAAGGGAAAGTATGTAGGAGGGTGGAGGGAGGGATGCAGGGTGAACAGGTCTCAATAGTAGCATGTCAGCAACACATGTGATCAGGAAAAGACAAAAGAATAAAACACAGCAACACAAACCATAAACAGTCTTAGGAGAGAACATCATATTCTCCAGGAGAGACAGTGAGCGACAAAAATACGGTCTCCACGACTGGAAGTGAGCTGGAGGCTAATGGGCTTCAAGCACAGTAGTCACGCTGTGGGACTATCAAAGAGCACAGCAACTGCCAAAGGACTAGAGAGACGGGTGGGTCTGGCTGCTCATAAAGAGTCTGTGTTGCCTGCCTGGCTGGTAGCCATCCACAAGGGAGCAAAGAAGGGCACAGAAATGCTACAGGCACCTACATCTTCATCCCAAGGAGTAGTCAGCCAGTAGGTCCTATACCCGTCCGGCAGAGCGGTCCTTAGTGGTCCTCAGACTGACCAGACAGACGGCCCGGTGAACCAGTACCCTGGACCTGCTGATGAACTGAATTGCAGAGTAAAAAGGTAAAGAACAAGAGACTGTCTCCTTGCCTCCTTCCTGCGACCTCTCTGCACCTCTCGCACCACAACCCTCACCATCTTCTTCTACATCATCACCCGCTTTTTTTCCCCAGGGGCCTGCTCCTGCTTAGGCTCCAATGTGCCCTTGATGGATTGAATTAAACAAAGTATGAAGCTTCAGGCTCCATTTGCCCTTTCTCAGAGGTGTCAATAATTTCAGATGACGCAATCCAGTTTTTCATGATTCAGTTGGACGCTTTGTGTAAAGACTTGAATGCACGGCTGAATGTGGTGTGAACAGGTCCTTACATCCTTCACTACCCCAGGGGACCCTCGTTATGGAGTTTGGCTCCTGGGCTGCTGCAGTTATGACCACCACAGGGGCATCTTTGCTTTTCTGAGGCTCTGATGTAATGAATATCTGAGAAGAGCCCTAGAGAAGCAATGACATTTGGCAACCAAGAGCTGGTGGCCTCAAGTCAGGGTTAGTGTTGAAGACTTTCTGACCTTTATAAGACTAGTATGAGTACCATAAGAAACAAAGATGTCTCCTGTGCTGACTAAGGCAGTGGGTGGTGGACTTCATGTGTCCAGTAAACATAGTGGACACCCATTTCCAAACTACTCAGGGGTTTCTATCGCCCTATTGGGTCTAAGACACTAGAACCTGCAGTCCAACTCATGTCCCGATGCTTTACCTGCAATGATAGGGTGCAGGTAAAGCACCCGGACCCCAATGCTGCCGCTTACAAGAGGTTTAGACTGGTTGTTGTGCAGCCCCATAACATGTAAATCTATAGTAGACCCCGACCCCATCTGCTTTTTGTAACCTTTTTTATGTGGGGACCCTGCACATGACCGGCCCCATCTCCATACGTCTCCCATTAATGGCCAGTCATAATAGGGAAAACCAGTGATGTGAGGAATCCATCCAGATGTTCTCATCCATCAGATATCCCTTTAAAGAGAACCTGCCACTTTCCATAAATTTCTATTTATATTCTGTCCTTCTTCCTTGTATGTAAATCATCTTTTTTAGCCAAGTGCACTAAGAAGAGTGGGAAATATCAAGAAAATCCTTCCCACAACCGGATGGACAGATGTGTGTACATCTCCTCTGATGGACAGATGTGTGTACATCTCCTCTGATGGACAGATGTGTGTACATCTCCTCTGATGGACAGATGTGTGTACATCTCCTCTGATGGACAGATGTGTGTACATCTCTAATGGACAGATGTGTGTACATCTTCTCTGATGGACAGATGTGTGTACATCTCTAATGGACAGATGTGTGTACATCTTCTCTGATGGACAGATGTGTGTACATTTCCTCTGATTGACAGACGTGTGTACATCTCCTCTGATGGACAGATGTTGTGGTACATCTCCTCTGATGGACAGACGTGTGTACATCTCCTCTGATGGACAGACGTGTGTACATCTCCTCTGATGGACAGACGTGTGTACATCTCCTCGTACACGTGATGTGACAGACGTGTGTACATCTCCTCTGATGGACAGACGTGTGTACATCTCCTCTGATGGACAGACGTGTGTGTACATCTCTTCTGATGGACAGACGTGTGTACATCTCCTCTGATGGACAGACGTGTGTGTACATCTCCTCTGATGGACAGACGTGTGTACATTTCCTCTGATGGACAGACGTGTGTACATCTCCTCTGATGGACAGACGTGTGTACATCTCCTCTGATGGACAGACGTGTGTACATCTCCTCTGATGGACAGACGTGTGTACATCTCCTCTGATGGACAGACATGTGTACATCTCCTCTGAAGGACAGACGTGTGTACATCTCCTCTGAAGGACAGACGTGTGTACATCTCCTCTGATTGAGGCGGCTCTGCAGGTCATTATTACACACACATATAGGGGTTGTCCTGCGCCGCTCACTTCTGCACCGGGCGGTGACTTTGTTCTGGGAGATACCGGCTAGGACATGTATATAATTAACAGAAATCGTGTATCTGTCTTATCCAGATACATTGGTGCAATATTTGGCACAAATTCCCGCATGTTTCTCATCTTCTTATTATAGCCGGTGTTAGTTAATGTGCCATTGTAATCATTCCTAACCCCCCCCCCGTTGTGTCCTGTGACTACTTGTTGCCCCTGTTTCGCCTCTTTCCTCCTTTTTCTCCTGTGTTCTGCTTCTTTGTGACCCACTCTTCAGTCGTCTTTCAGGCAGTGTATTATATAGGACCTATAAGATGTGAGTTCCCCATCACCGAGACCGACCCCCATAGTGATGTGACTTGGGAGAGGTGATGTTATCATGGCTGCAGTCATATGACTTGCTCTGTGTATGGCGCCCCCTACATTCCTGGTCCTGCAGCCGCGGCCGCCATGTATATGGATGAAACACTTTAGAACCAGACTTGATCCGGTGTCTAATAGAGTATTGAGTGATTGTCGCTGTGTATGGTGAAGTGCAGACAAATAAAACACAAAACACAATATATAATCTCTAATTATTTTTTTATTTTTGGAATAGCAACATTGTAATGAAAATATTACCGGTCCTTCAATAAATTTAGGGTCATGGTGACTCTCAGGTCCAATGGAGACCACAGAACTTGCTGCGGACATTGTGGACCTGATGAGGCACCGGACCCAAAGATCCAAAGGAAGGCGAAGAAAACCCCCCGGAGAGTTCTACCTCAGGGGGGAAAAAAATTCCTTCCTGACCCCAGTTCTGGCGATCGGATATCTCCCTGGATCACATGTGACCTGCTGCTTATTGCTGTATATATGTACGTAATTATAAGTTCAGGAAAGCTGACCTGGAAAGGAAGACATGCAACCTGCCCCTAGGAGCTCACAATCTAGGACAGTGGATGCTCTTAATAAAACATACACACACATACATTCATTCTTATCTATTCCTCTGGAGTTCTCAGTGGCGAAAAAAAATCCTTTCTGACCCTAAATAAGACAATCAGATCAAATCCCAGGTAAATCGCTAATAGGATGACGACAGCTTCCAGACCTGCGCCTCAGCAACACAATGTGCCCTGTAATGGATTGTGGAGGAGACAACAAGCTGGGACCCCATTTCCAAAGATGATGTCCTCCACCCAACTCTCAAAAAACTGTTGGGTCTTCAGGAGAGATGGGTAGTCGAGCCGAGGCTAGCAGACGGTCACCTTTGGTGTGATCATCCTACCCCAAATATGACGATCTGATCAACTCCCAGGTAAATAGCTAATAGGATGACGACAGCTTCCAGACCTGCGTCTCAGCAACACAAACCTCCATTACAGGGCACAAGACTGTGGAGGAGACAACAAGCTGGGACCCCATTTCCAAAGATGATGTCTTCCACCCAACTCTCAAAAAACTGTTGGGTCTTCAGGAGAGATGGGTAGTCGAGCGAGGCTAGCAGACGGTCACCTTTGGTGTGATCATCCTATGGTTCAATGCAACATGTAAACATATCCTTAGACTAAGCATTCACTCCATCATTAATAAAACAGACACACATATATTATATATAAAAATTAGGCATACAGAAGATGATTCCAACACCAATAGATCACCCCTCTATATCATGGAAAATGTGCTCACCCATAAATATTAAACAATCAGAAAAAGCAAGGTGATTTTTGTAAAAAGTTCAAAATTTTTTTATTATGAATACTTAAAAAAGTTTAGACAAGTAAAAATTACAGTAATGACAGTTTTTAATCAAGGAGTACATTAACATAATTATATATCCAGAAATACTAATTACATATAAGAAAAGAAAAGAGAACTGTATACACAACCCTAAACACTGTGAAGTGATCTCTATTCCAGTGATCCTATTTGGACAAATCTATGTGTTAAATAAAAATCCCAGTGAATTTTCTAGCTGTCACCTATCTCACACATAGGTGACTAATCTATAATATAAAAGCCGAAGGCCACTTCCGGAAAACCCGGAGGGTACTTCCGTGATGGCCTACGGACCCATGCTGGTGACGTCACCAGTCCTCTGTAGCCGGGCGGCGCCCGGCTACAGAGACCGGTGCAGGAACGTTCCGCCCAGGAACGTTCCCGTTTGTCCCAGCCGCCTCCTCTATCCCGCCCGCTCCAGCTGTCTCTCCCCTGTGCCCATTGCCCGCCACCTGGGGGGGCCCCGCGCTGAATTAGCCACCCGCAGCGCGCCCAGAGAGGAGGGAGGACGGAACTTCCTGTCCTGCACCTCTGCCCGCCCCTCCTCTCCTCCTACACCAGACGCACCCCGGCCGTGGTGAGTCTGCACCCCCCCACCCAGCTACGCCTCTGCCCTCCAGCCTCTCCTGCTTCCGCTCCTCCTCACCCCTCCCGCCTCCCCGGTCTTGCCCTCCTCACCCCTCCCGCCTCCCCGTCTTCCCGCCCTCCTCACCCCTCCGCCTCCCCGGTCTTCTGCCCTCCTCACCCCTCCGCTCTCCGTCTTCTGCCCTCCTCACCCCTCCCGCCTCCCCGGTCTCGCCCTCCTCCCCCTCCCGCCTCCCGTCTTCTGCCCTCCTCACCCCTCCGCCTCCCCGGTCTTCTGCCCTCCTCACCCCCGCCTCCTCCCCGTCTTCTCCCTCTCACCTCCCTCCCGTCTCTCCCTCACCCCGCCTCCCGTTCTGCTCCTCCCCCTCCCCTCCTCTTGCCTCCTCACCTCCTCCCCGTCTCCCCTCCACCTCCGCTCGGTCTCTCCTCTACCCTCGCCTCCGTCTCGCCTCTCACCTCTCCGCTCTGCCTCCCACCCCTCCCCTCCGCTCTGCTTCCCCCCCCCGTCTCTGCCCTCCTCCCCTCGCCTCCCGGTCTTCTCCCCCCACCCCCCGCTGCCCCCCCCCCCCTCCGTCTCTCCTCCCCCTCGCTCCGCTCTGCTCCTACCCCTCCCTCCGGTCTTCTCCTCCCCCCCCCTCCGTCTCTGCCCTCACCCCTCCCCCGTTCTGCCTACCCCCCCCCCGTTTCCCCCCCCTCCCTCCCTTTGCCCTCCTACCCCCCCCCTCTCTGCCTCTACCTCCCCTCCCCGGTCTTCCCTCCTCACCCTCCCTCCGTCTCTGCCTCCCTCGCCTCCCCGTCTTCGCCTCACCCCTCCCCCTCCCGCTCGCCTCCCACCCCTCCCCCTCCGTTTCGCCTCTCACTCCGCCCGGTCTCGCCTACCTCCCGCTCCGTCTTGCCCTCCCTCCCGCCGCCGCCCCTCACCCCCCCGTTTCTGCCCCTACCCGCCCCGGTCTTTCTTCCCCGTCGCCCCCACCCCCTCCCGTCTCTGCCTCCTCACCCCCCGCCTCCCGGTCTCGCCCTCCTCACCCCCCCGCCTCCCGTTTCTGCCCTCACCCCCCCTCCGGTCTTCTGCCTCCTCACCCCTCCCGCCTCCCCGGTCTTCTGCCCTCTCACCCCCCGCCTCCCCGGTCTTCTGCCCCTCACCCTCCCTCCAGTCTTTGCCCTCCTACCCCCCGCCTCCCCGGTCTTCGCCTCCTCCCCTCCGCTCCGCTCGCCCTCCTCACCCCTCCGCCTCCCTTCTCTGCCCTCTCACCCTCCAGCCCCTGTCCTCCCTCCTCCCTCCCCCCTCCCCCCCGTCTTCTGCCCTCTCACCTCCGCCCCGTCTTCTGCCTCCACCCTCCCGCTCCCCGTCCTGCCCCTACCTCCCGCTCCGTCTCTGCTCCACCTCCGCCTCCCCGTTTCTCCCCTACCTCCCCTCCGTCTTCGCTCCTCACCCCCCTCCGTCTTTCCTCCTCACCTCCCTCCGGTCTTCGCCTCTCACCTCCTCCCGTCTGCCCTCACCTCCCCCCCCGCTCTCCTCCTCCCTCCCTCCCCTCCTGCCTCTCACCCCTCCCGCCTCCTCTCTCCTCCTCACCCCCCTCCTCTCTCCTTCCCCCCCTCCGTCTCTGCCCTCCTCACCCCTCCGCCTCCTCTCTGCCCTCCTCACCCCGCTCCGCTTCTGCCCCTACCTCCCCCCCCGTCTCTGCTCCTACCTCCCTCCCCGCCTCGCCCTCCTACCTCGCCTCCCGTCTCGCCTCCTCACCTCGCCCCTCTTGCCTCCACCTCCCCCCCCGTCTCTCCTCTACCCCCCGCTCCCGTCTTCTGCTCTCACCCTCCCCTCCCCGTCTCTGCCTCTCACCTCCCTCCCCGTCTGCCTCCTACCCTCCCGTCTCCCTCCACCCCCCCCCGTCTCTCCCCCCCCCTCCGTCTCGCCCTCCACCCTCCGCCTCCCCGTCCTCTGCCCTCCTCACCCCTCCCGCCTCCCCGTCTTCTGCCCTCCTCACCCCTCCCGCCTCCCCGGTTCTGCCCTCCTCACCCCTCCGTCTTTGCCCTCTCACCCCTCCGCCTCCCGGTCTTCTGCCCTCTCACCTTCCGCCTCCGGTCTTCTGCCTCCTCACCCTCCGCCTCCCGGTCTTCTGCCCTCTCACCCTCCCCCCCGTTTCTGCCTCCTCACCCTCCGCCTCCCGGTCTTCTGCCCTCCTACCCCCCCCCTCCGGTCTTCTGCCCTCCCCTCCCGCCTCCCCGGTCTTCTGCCCTACCTCGCCCCTTCTGCTCCACCCTGCTTCTGCCCTCCTACCCCTCCGCCTCCCCGGTCTTCTGCCTCCTCACCCCTCCCCCCCCGGTCTCTGCCCTCCTCACCCTCCCGCCTCCGTCTTTGCCTCCTCACCCCTCCCGCCTCCGTCTTCTGCCCTCTCACCCTCCCGCCTCCCGGTCTTCTGCCTCCTCACCCTCCGCCTCCCCGTCTTGCCCCCTCACCCCTCCGCCTCCCGGTCTTCTGCCCTCCTCACCCTCCGCCTCCCGGTCTTCTGCCTCCTCACCCTCCCGCCTCCCCGGTCTCTCCCCGCCTCCTCTTGCCTCCTACCCTCCGCTCCGTCTTGCCCTCTCACCCTCCGCCCCCGGCTCTGCCCTCCTCACCCTCCGCCCCGTCTTCCTCCTCACCCCCCCCCCCCCTTGCTCTCACCCTCCGCCTCCGTCTCTGCCTCTCCCCTCCGCCCGTCTCCCTCACCCCCCCCCCGTCTTGCCTCTACCTCCCGCCTCCGGTCTTCTGCCTCTCACCCCCCTCCCCGGTCTTCTGCCCTCCTCACCCTCCGCCTCCCGGTCTTCTGCCTCCTCACCCCCCCGCCTCCCGGTCTCTGCCCTCCTCACCCTCCCGCTCCCGGTCTTCTGCCCTCCTCACCCCTCCCGCCCCGGTCTTCTGCCCTCCTCACCCCTCCGCCTCCCGGTCTTCTGCCCTCCTCACCCCTCCCGCCTCCCGGTCTTCTGCCCTCCTCACCCTCCAGCCTCCCCGGTCTTCTGCCCCTCACCCCTCCGCCTCCCGCTCTGCCTCCTCCCCTCCCCGGCTTCTTCACTCCTCCCTCCTCACACCCTCCCGCCTCCCGGTCTTCTGCCCTCCCTCCCCTCCGTCCCCTCCCCCTCCGCTCCGGTCTCTGCCTCTCACCCTCCGCCCCCGGTCTTCTGCCTCCTCACCCCTCCGCTCCCCGGTCTTCTGCCCTCCTCACCCCCGCCTCCCCGGTCTCTGCCTCCTCACCCCTCCCCCTCCCCGGTCTTCTGCCCTCCTCACCCCTCCGCTCTCCACCGGTCTTCTGCCCTCCTCACCCCTCCCGCCTCCCCGGTCTTCTGCCTCCTCACCCCCCGCCTCCCGTCTTCTGCCTCCTCACCCTCCGCCTCCCGTCTCTGCCCTCCTCACCCCCGCCTCCCGGTCTTCTGCCCTCTCACCCCCCTCCCGTCTCTGCCTCCACCCTCCGCCTCCCGGTCTTCTGCCCTCCTCACCCCTCCGCCTCCCGTCTTTGCCCTCCTCACCCTCCCCCGTCTTTGCCCTCCTCACCCTCCCGCTCCCCGGTCTTTGCCCTCTCACCCTCCCCTCCGGTCTTCCTCTCACCTCCCCTCCCCGGTCTTCTGCCTCTCCCCTGCCCGTCTTCTGCCCTCACCTCGCCCCCGGTCTTCTGCCCTCCTCACCCCTCCGCCTCCCGGTCTTCTGCCCTCCTCACCCCTCCCGCCTCCCCGGTCTTCTGCCCTCCTCACCCCTCCGCCTCCCGGTCTTCTGCCCTCCTCACCCCTCCCGCCTCCCGGTCTTCTGCCCTCCTCACCCCTCCCGCCTCCCCGGTCTTCTGCCCTCCTCACCCTCCGCCTCCCCGGTCTTCTGCCCTCCTCACCCCTCCCGCCTCCCCGGTCTTCTGCCCTCCTCACCCCTCCCGCCTCCCCGGTCTTCTGCCTCCTCACCCCTCCCGCCTCCCCGGTCTTCTGCCCTCCTCACCCTCCCGCCTCCCCGGTCTTCTGCCCTCCTCACCCCTCCCGCCTCCCCGGTCTTCTGCCTCCTCACCCCTCCCGCTCATCCCGGTCTTCTGCCCTCCTCACCCCTCCGCCTCCCCGGTCTTCTGCCCTCCTCACCCTCCCCTCCCCGGTCTTCTGCCCTCCTCACCCCTCCCGCCTCCCCGGTCTTCTGCCCTCCTCACCCCTCCCGCCTCCCCGGTCTTCTGCCCTCCTCACCCCTCCCGCCTCCCCGGTCTTCTGCCCTCCTCACCCCTCCCGCCTCCCCGGTCTTCTGCCCTCCTCACCCCTCCCGCCTCCCGGTCTTCTGCCCTCCTCACCCCTCCCGCCTCCCGGTCTTCTGCCCTCCTCACCCCTCCGCCTCCCCGGTCTTCTGCCCTCCTCACCCCTCCCGCCTCCCCGGTCTTCTGCCCTCCTCACCCCTCCCGCCTCCCCGGTCTTCTGCCCTCCTCACCCCTCCCGCCTCCCCGGTCCTTTCTGCCCTCCTCACCCCTCCCCCTCCCCGGTCCTCTGCCCTCCTCACCCCTCCAGCCTCCCCTGTCCTCTGCCCTCCTCACCCCTCCAGCTCCCCTGTCGTCTGCCCTCCTCACCCCTCCAGCCTCTTCTGTCCTCTGCCCTCCATATGCAATGTACAGTATGTGTATATATGTGTGTCTTTCCTCACTTTGTCCACACACATACACACACGGCGCACACACACACTCCGCTTTAGTTGGCATCGGCCCTGCATCAGCCCCTGGATCCTCAGTCGACATGTCGCCACCCCCCAACTACAGGATTCAATATAGCGTCCAAAAAGTCTCGCCAAACTTCCCGGACGCCATATTGGATCCAGTCATCCGCCGGCAGCGACATGTCGACTCAGAATCCAAGCGGCGGGGAAGACTCAGGGTCGGTGCTGACTATAGCGGAGTGTGTGTGTATGTATGTATGTGTGTGCTGACCACTCTGCCCACGCTGGCTGACCACTCTGCCCCGCCACTGTGCTGACCAATCTCACTGCTCTCACTGCTAACCACTAAGCCACCCTCACTGCTAACCACTGGCCACCCACTCACTGCTAACCACTGAGCCACCGCACTCACTGCTAACCACTGAGCCACCGCACTCATGCTAACCACTGAGCCACCGCACTCATGCTAACCACTGAGCCACCGCACTCACTGCTAACCACTGAGCCACCGCACTCACTGCTAACCACTGAGCCACCGCATCACTGCTAACCACTGAGCCACGCATCACTGCTAACCACTGAGCCACCGCACTACTGTAACACTGAGCCACCGCACTCACTGCTAACCACTGAGCCACCGCACTCACTGCTAACCACTGAGCCATCTGTATACACACAATTCATTTCACCGCACTCCCGTATCTATTAGTAAATAGACTATATATGGATTCTAGACTACCCGATTCTTTAGAATCGGGCCGCCATCTAGTCATAGATAAGACCATAGAAAGTGAAACTCAAAAAAACAAAGATCAAGAGGGGCTAATTACCTGGTGTGTATACAAGTATATCTGCACTCTACATGCACGTTTCGGCTCACGCCTTCATCCAGGATGAAGGCGTGAGCCGAAACGTGCATGTAGAGTGCAGCTATACTTGTATACACACCAGGTAATTAGCCCCTCTTGATCTTTGTTTTTTTGAGTTTCACTTTCTATGGTCTTATCTATGATTAGTCACCTATGTGTGAGATAGGTGACAGCTCGAAAATTCACTGGGATTTTTATTTAACACAGATTTGTCCAAATAGGATCACTGGAATAGAGATCACTTCACAGTGTTTAGGGTTGTGTATACATTTCTCTTTTCTTTTCTTATATGTAATTAGTATTTCTGTGGATATATAATTATGTTAATGTACTTCTTGATTAAAAACTCACTGTCATTACTGTAATTTTTACTTGTCTAAACTTTTTTAAGTATTCATAATAACATTTTTTTGAACTTTTTACAAAAATCACCTTGCTTTTTCTGATTGTTTGACACACATATATTATGTAGAGATGGACAGTCGAGCTGGCTTTCAGATGAACACCTCTGTAGATGCTGTGCCAACCGTCCTATGGTTCTGTGGTACTGCATGTGTCCTGGAGAGGACAGATACTTACCTGGACTTCTTACTTTTGTGCTTTCAGGACCTAAAAACAAAATGATTCAGGTTCAGAATTTTGTCCTTTCTATTCTATTGGTGATGTCACAGAATGTCGGTGTAATACAGGGGCTATGTGTGGGCTCCTGGTGTAATGCAGGGGCTATGTGTGAGGGATCCTAATGTGTGGGCTCCTGGTGTAATACAGGGGCTATGTGTGGGCTCCTAGTGCAATACAGGGGCTATGTGTGGGCTCCTAGTGCAATACAGGGGCTATGTGTGGGATCCTAGTGCAATACAGGGGCTATGTGTGGGATCTAGTGCAATACAGGGGCTATGTCTGGCACCTGGTCTAATACAGGAGCTATGTGTCGGCTCATGGTGTAATACAGGGGCTATGTGTGGGCTTATGGTGTAATACAGGGACTATATGTGTGTCCTGGTGTAATACAGGGGCTATGTGTGGGCTCCTGGTGCAATACAGGGGCTATGTGTGGGCTCCTGGTATAATACATTTGACTTACATCAAAATACAAAGATTGAGGAGGGGAAAGGGGGTGACGATTGGCTACAGGAATATCCCATGACGCGACTTGACGAATTGGATCTCCAGAGCCTCAATAGACCAGTGACAGTTGAAGAAGTCACCGGGGTGATAAGAGAACTGAACACACATAAGGCACCTGGCCCAGACGGATTTGGGGGGGGATTTTATAAGGCGATCTACCCCTTGATTACACCTACCCTGACGTCTCTATATAACTCAATCCTACAAGGAGGCCCAATACCTGGCCAAATGAATACGGCACATATTACATTAATTCCAAAAGGAGGTAAAAACCCTGATGACCGGCTAGTTACAGGCCGATCTCATTAATCAACGTAGATTTGAAAATTCTGTCCAAGTTAATGGCAAACAGATTAGCAGTATTTCTCCCAAAGTTAGTTGGCCTTCACCAGGCGGGGTTCGTCAAGGGACGGTCAGCAACAGGTAATATACGGAGGGCACTGCTAACGATTGACTCATTCACAGGGACTAGGGAGACGAGGAATGAGAGAGACCCGGCCATGGTCACACTGGATGCCGAAAAGGCCTTTGATAATGTCCGGTGGCCATGGCTGGGCAGGGTGCTAGACGCGGTGGGGATGACAGGCCCATTCAGGTTATATTTGAATTCGCTATACGCGAACCCCAAAGCCAGGGTGCGAACGCCAGGATTTTTGTCCAATACATTCACTTTACACAGGGGGACTCGCCAGCGGTGCCCGCTGTCGCCCCTCCTTTTCAACCTGGCGATCGAACCACTTGCCCGTTATCTGACGAGTGGCGAGGACTTTGAGGGGATAGCTATAGGATCTCGAAGGATACGATCCAACTTTTTCGCTGATGACATAATCCTATATTTAGGAGACCCAAACACGGACCTACCAGTTATACTGTCCCGACTTGAGAGGTTCGGCTCCTTTTCTGGTTTTAAACTAAATAAGGACAAATGCGAGATACTTTTTCTGACAAAACGTGGAAGACGTAGAGAAGGGGAGATGTCAGAACATACCCAAATTCTTGACATACTGTGGCTAAGAAATCAATACGATACTTGGGGGTACAACTAGCGCGGACCACTGACCTAGTCTATAGCTTAAACTACGAACCACTACTGGCAAAGATGGAACCAGATCTCAATAAATGGGAGGGGTTGCCGCTTCCCCTGCTGGGACGTGGACACCTGCTTAAAATGATGAGTTTTTCTAAGCTCCTATACCCGCTTCAAGTATTGCCTCTATTAATACGCAGCAGAGATATAACTAGAATAAATAAGGCTTTTACCAGGTTCCTGTGGCGGAACAAACGACCAAGGATTCGCCTGAAAACACTGATGTTGCCAAAAGAGCTAGGAGGCTTAGCCATACCTGACGTTCGAAATTACAACTTAATATGCTTGGTCAGACACATCCTAGACTGGTTGGGCAAGACAAATAAGTTCTCAGATTGGGAGCTGGAGTCAGAGCTCTGTAAACCATGGAGTTTGGCTTCAGTATTACACACGTCTAGATCTAATCTCCCAGTTTTGATGAAACACTCCATAGTAACAAGAGATACCATATCGGCCTGGAAAATAGTCCGGAAAAAACAGGGCCTCTCTTGGCGCATGTCTAAATATGTCTCATTATGGACACACCCGGAGTTCCCGCTGGGAAGGGAAAATAGTCTTTTCCAATGCTGGAGGGAGGGGGGAATAGAGAAAGCCAATGACCTTCTCTGTCACTCAGAATCCAGATGGCTGACTGGGGTGGAGTTTTAAATTCTATGGCACTACCGGATCATCACATGCTCCAGTTTAAACAGTTGGAGCATTATATCATGAATAGATTGGTTAATGTCCAGTCAGAATGTGTGACGAATACATGGGATGATCTACTCTCAAGGGGGATAACCAACATAAGTGTCTCTATTTTATACAAAGAACTGGGACCTCAATTAACACAGCCTACATACCCAAGGCCCTTCAAAGGGTGGGAATCCAGACTGAAAGAAGAAGCACTGGGAGAGAAAATACTGAATGGATGGAGGATGTTTAGAGGGAATATAGTCAACGAACAGTGGCGAGACTCTGTTTCGCCTGATTCATAGAGCAATTTATGGGTTCACAGCCTATCAAACTAAGTCAAACACAGACAGACTACAGGCCTGTCCGAAGTGCCACACCCCAAACACTGATCTTCTCCACGGTTTATGGGAATGCAAATTGATCCGCCCTCTTTGGTCCCTCATGGAGGAGGTAGCAGGGAGGATTGCGGGAGGTTCGGAGGAGTTGGGTAGGGATGGATGGGTGTTTCACTGCATAAATAGCTCACACGGCACTAAAAGTGAACAACGTATGCTACACACGATGGCAATATTAGCTAAACGCGCCATATTAAGACGCTGGTTGGATGCCAGACCACCCTCACATGACTCAGTAATACTTAACATCAAGGAGGCAATGAGGTCTGAACGCATAGAGGCAGAAACCAATAAAGATGATCTAACGAAAACATTTTTTGATAAATGGAGGGGTTTTATTCTAAACTATCTCTCCAATGAGGAAGTTAAATCAGTGGTGTGGCCCTTCAGAGACTCTACCTGGTATCTGATGGAACAACTGCAGGGTAGCCTGGGAAGGCTGGAGGTTTCTTAACACACTTAATATACCTGATACTAAATGATTTAAACGGAAATTGTGGATGGTAGCAGGAGTTGGAATATTATAGAGCTATCGTTCTGGCCTGCATTTCTTAGATTGGAGGATGAACACTGCCGGGGAGGGATTTGGGGGTGGGGGAGTTATATATATTTTTCTTTTTTTTATTATTGGGATTGTATGAGTTCGACAATTGTAACTAGTAACTATTATAATACCGATTACCATGTTCAAATGTTTGGAAAATCAAATAAAAATATTTGTAAAAAAAAAAAAAAATACAAAGATTGAATGATAGTATATGATCTGTAACGTTAATAACTATTTTGTGTATTTATACTTATATAAATATTTAATACCATCTGTATTAATACAAAAACGGTGCCCTTCCCCCATTATAATAAATCTATCTACTGTGTGATACACCCTAATAGTGGAGAACTTCCTACCTGGACTCGTCCTCTTCGGCTGTCAGGTCCAAGTGGCACAAGCTGGCTCCGGAGCAGATCTCTGCACATTCTATCATCTGTGATGTCATTCAGATTCTATGATGTCATCATAACTGCCTGATACTGTACTCGCTCCAACATGGTGAATGTGAATATAAATTGATTTCATAAGTGGATCACAGTATTTGATCATTGTGTAAGATTCCTTTACAGGGGTTGTCCGCTGAACGTATCCACAGGTTTTTTTTAACCTCTTCATCCCTGGGCGATTTTCCATTTATCGTTTTGTCCTCCCTTCTTCCAAGAGCCATAACTTTTTGATCTTTCTGTCAATACAGACATATGGGGGCTTGCTTTTAGCGTGACGAGTTGTACTTTTGAACAAAATAATTTATTTAGCATATAGTGTACTGAAAAGCAGGAAAAAAGTTCCAAGTGCGATGAAATTGCAGCAAAAGTGCAATTACACATTTTTTTTTTTAGTTTTTTTATTCATGATGGTCACTATATGGTAAAACTGACGTGATGGTGTGATGCCTCGGGTCGGTACGAGTTCGTAGATACCAAACATGTTACTTTTTATTGTTATCTAAGTGGTGAAAAACAATTCAGAAGTTTTTAAAGAAAAAGAATTGTGAATTTGCGCCATGTTCCGCACCCTGCAGCGTTCCCATTTTCGGGATCTGGGGCTGTGTGACGCCTTATCTTTTGTGTCTGGAGCTGACGTTTCTAATGATACGATTTTTGGGTAGATGTGATGTTTTGATCGCCCGTTATTGTATTTTATCACAATGTTAAGGCAAGGAAAAAAGTTATTTTGAGGTTTGGACTTTTTCCTTCTACGCAGTTTACCGATCTGATTGATTTTATTTTTTGATAGATCGGGCGTTTCTGGACGCGACGATACCAAATATGTGTGTTTTTTTATTTTATTTCTTTAATAGTTTTTTTGTTCAATGAGGCAAAAGGGAGGTGATTTGAACTTTTAGGGGCTTTTTTTATGCATAACTGGAAAAACGTATTTTTTTTCTTTATTTTATATAGTCCATTAGGGGGCCTCAGTAATCCACTATCCGTTGGCTTCTCTTGTCTTCCGATGAGCTGCTGCTCATCAGAAGAAACGGGAAATGGTCACTTCCTGCCGATGATGTCACTGGGTCATCACCAGCAGGAAGTGAATCAGGACAGCTTCCGAGGACATTACAGGACCCCGGGATGTCCAGGTAAAGCATTGAGTTCCCGTGATCACATCAGGGGACCTCCGATACCAGTGAGGAACGGCGCAATCCCCGCCGCAGTGCTTTGATTCGTGCTGTCAGTGATCGCTGATCCGATCTCTTAGCTACACCTCACAGCTGATGAGACTAGCTGAGAGTGGGAGGAGAATGCTCCCGCATGAGCTCGCATTAGGGGGCGGGAAATGACCAAGGACGTGCTAATACATCCTTGGTTGTGAAGGAGTTAATCGCTGCTTATGCTTGACCACCAGTCCATCCATTTGCTATATGCTGGCGTATGGAGAATGAATGGAGTGTCAGTTGTTCGCTCAACTTTTGGCTCCATCTTGAACAGGATTAAAAGTGCCCCATCCATGATAAAACCTCCCCGATCTGCTGCCCAGTGTGGGACGCCCCCTGATCAGGACGTTATTGCCCCTCCTGTGATGACGACTGCCATTTACTGAGCAGCCGCTTTAACCTCTTCACAACGAAGGGCATATATGTACGCCATAGGCTGCCTCCTTCCCATTGATGCAAGCTCACGCGCTGAGCTCGCCCCATTACCTGCAGTGGTCAGCTGATCTGATCAGCCAACATGTGCAGCTCACAGCTTTAACCCTTTAGATCGCATAGTGCGTTGTAAAGCATTGCAGCAGTGGTTGCCCTATTCCCTGCCAACATGGGTGGCCCTCTGATGTGATCATGGGACCTCGATGCATTGGCATGACAACGCGTGGTCAGCTGATGACCCCAGATACTGTCCTGAGTCACCTCCTCCCAGCGATGCCCGAGTAACGTCACCAGCAGAAAGTGATCATTTGTGCTGAAGCCTCTGTACATAACACAAGCGATCAGTCCGTGCAGTTCTGAGGCCCCCTAGGGGGCAGTGTAAAATATTATTATATATATATATTATATATATATTATATTGTGAGGTAGCACCCGGGGAACCCGCTTGCATAACGACAAGAACACGTGTTTATCATTTAACCAATGTCACCCGTTTATTTTTCACATATAATAACATAACCCGGGTAGCATGTTTGACACATATCATTGATTATAAACACCATACATAAATACACCATACATTTACATATAACATTACATAACACTTATATTGCACATAACGGTTATAGTTACCCGGGACCTTTAACCACCTCTCTGTCCCCATTGGAGCTCTAACAACCGCTCCCGTGGTGGCTACGACCTCCAGCCTATCTACATTTCCCATACATTTAACAATACATCAGTTACCATATATATAAACGATGACTTCTCTGGGTTCAGAACAGGGATTGAGCAATCTGAGTCACGGGTATGCCATGCCTCGCCAAGGGACTCCTTCCTGAACGTATCTCAACCACACGTCCAGGTCAGCGCCCACCTGGTTCAACCACGGTTTCCCCACTCTAGGAGCCCTTCTAACCCCTGCTTCTGACCTTCGCTATATACCCTTCAACGGGCCCTGTGGGTCCCAATGGCGGAACCAGCCGCCTGGCTTTATTTCCCCAGCTTCATGCTGCCCCGGAATCAGGACTCCAGCCTGACCGGGTTCTTACACACAATATGTGACCCATCCTATAAGCCACCATGGACCACACACGTCCTTTCACTCGCTCACAGCCCATCATATAGACATCCATGGACTGTGGCACATCTGGGTTCAGAACAGGGATTGGCAAACCTTAGTATCCGGACAACCATCCGTTACCCTACTATAGGAGCCCTATTAACCCCTGCATCTGACCTCTGGTACATACATACATTCCGGTTCATCAGGTCCTTTAACTGACTGCTCTGAGTCGGACCCAAATGCGGTCTATGCCCGCCTGGTACACTTCGTAAAATCGCCTCCCTAAGGGCGACACACAATCGCCTTCCGAAGGGCCACATACAATCGCCTCCCAAAGGCTACATACATTCCGGTTCATCAGGACATTTAACTGACTACACTGAGTCGGTCCCAAATGCGGTCCATGCCCGCCTGGCACACTTCATAAAATCGCCTCCCGAAGGGCTACATACATTCGCCTCCCGAAGGGCTACATACATTTGCCTCCCAAAGGCTACATACATTCGCTGGGTCTTTTAAAAAGCCATACAATACTGATAAGGTTCAACAGGTCCTTCACTGGACCTAATGGCGGCTACGCTCGCCTGGCATGATTTACACACAAGGTGCACAGTTCACACAAGCATTCAGGAACTGCTTTTCTTACCGGGCACGGATCCGGGTCTCGCTACCTGGGTCATGGGTACACCCAGCGTCCCCAAGGGCTCCTTTCCCAGACGTGTCTCAACCACACGCCCGTACCAGTATCCACCGGGTTCAGCCACGGCTTCCCCACTCAGGAGCTGTCACGACCTTGGTCCTAAGCACCGACATGGAGCTAGCATGCTCCCATCATGTTCACACACCCAGAGCCCTGGACTGCTCTGCAATCTCTCTCTGAGTTCTGAGAGTTCTACAATCACTCAGCTGGCAGGCTCTTATTGTGCCTGCCACTCCCACTCTGACTCATCCAGCTGAGCTGCTAGTACTTGGGACACACCCACCTAGGCTGTCAGCAATCAGCACCCATTCCTTTCCTCAGGGCTTCATCGATCTCAGGAGCCACTCACAGCCGCTCACTAGTCACATGAATGTTTTAGCTTTACAGCACACACTATCCCATTTAACTCCTCGTGTTCCGGATAGGTTCTCACAGCGTCATTCACTATAAAACCGGCCCGTGTGATCAGGATATACCCTGATCCTGCATGTGATGCGCCCCGGCCATGGGGATCATGCCGGTGGTGCCTCACATATATATATATATATATATATATATAAATCTCAAAAAACAAAAAATCACAGCTGCACTCAGTCTAACCAACAAGTGTGTGCTGACAAGCAATAATGGTTTGAGAAAAAAATAAAAAAAACATCCTTTTTTCTAAAAAACTCAGTACTCACTTTTTTTATTAAAAGCCGGGGCTCTTGGTACACTCATTGGCCAATGTATGCCTGCCCTCCGGCCACTTCTCGGCGGCCCCGGGGTCCGGAGGGTCCTAACGCTGACATCCCTGCCAGATCCTTGTCCGTGGACTCCGGATGTTTTTTTAATTTTTTTTCTCAAACCATTATTGCTTGTCAGCACACACTTGTTGGTTAGACTAAGTGCAGCTGTGATTTTTTGTTTTTTGTTGCATGTTGATCCAGCAGCACAGCTTTGCACCTTTCGCACAGTGTAACGAGTGCTTTGCAGTTTCTTTGCTGATATATGATATATATATATATATATATATATATATATATATATTAGCTGTGAGCCCGATTCTAAAGAATCGGGAGTCTAGAATCTGTATATAATTTTTTTAAGAGTTTTAAATAATAGACTTAAACACCAGATATATGACTAAGTAGGCGATGTAGGCAGAACTGTGAGGGTAGCAATATAGTTGAGGTGTAGAAAGAGTTAATGTCTGACTAACAGGACTATAACAGAGTAGGAACTTATAATGATATCAAAAATGTTATTGAAGGAGTTAATGTCCCACAGGCACTCCCACAACAGACTCAGCGCTGTAAATTATATCCAAAATGGTGTTCAAGGGGTTAATGTACCAGTGGCAGTAGTTATAAACACTACCAAATATGCAGTTAATGCTGAACTGGTATATAATGGGTTAATTTCGCGCCTCACTTACAGCGGTAAATTTGAAACTCAAAGTCGTCCATGTATCTCAATGGCCAGTGAGGCGCTATGCTCATTGGTCGGCGCCAGCACACAGCGACCAATGAGCATAGCGCCTCACAGCGGTAAATTTGAAACTCAAAGCCCTCCATGTATCTCAATGGGAAGTGAGGCGCTATGCTCATTGGTCGGCGCCAGCACACAGCGACCAATGAGCATAGCGCCTCACAGCGGTAAATTTGAAACTCAAAGCCCTCCAATATATCTCAATGGGAAGTGAGGCGCTATGCTCATTGGTCGGCGCCAGCACACAGCGACCAATGAGCATAGCGCCTCACTTCCCATTGAGATATAATGGAGGACTTTGAGTTTCAAATTTACCTCTGTAAGTGAGGCGCTATGCTCATTGGTCGCTGTGTGCTGTCGCCGACCAATGAGCATAGCGCCTCACTGGCCATTGAGATACATGGAGGACTTTGAGTTTCAAATTTACCGCTGTAAGTGAGGAGCGAAGCTCATTGGTCGTTGTGTGCTGGCGCCGACCAATGAGCATAGCGCCTCACTTCCCATTGAGATACATAGCGGTCTTTAGAGCTATGCATGGCCGGGACCTTGGTTCTATTTTCGGCCACGGCGCTCGGCTCTCGTCGGTCGTCGCCGGGGCGGGAGACTCGCAATGGCCGCTGCGCGGCCATTGCTTGCGCCCCTGCAACGGCTCGCAATGCCGCTGGCGGCAAAGCTTCACTGGTCGCGTGGGCGCCGCACGCCCACGGACACAACGACGGAAGTAGCGCCGAAACTTACGGAAGTGCGTTAGGGGACTTAATATTTTATATATATATATATATTTAATTATATATAATATATTATATATTACACACACAACTATATATATATACACATGTAAAATACACACACACATATATATATATACACATGTAAAATACACACACACTATTATATATTTTATATTGTATGTGTGTGTATTTTACATGTGTATATATATATATATATGTAGTGTGTATTTTACATGTGTATATATATATGTGTGTGTGTGTAATATTATATATATATTATGTATATTTATACATGTAAAATACACACACACACATATATATACAGTGCCTACAAGTAGTATTCAACCCCTGCAGATTTAGCTGGTTGACACATGCGGAATTAACTTGGCATTGTGACACTTGGACTGTAGATCAGCCTGGAAGTGGGAAATGCACTGCAGCCAAAAAGATTTTTAAAAATTTTTTTTTTTTTTTTTTTAAAGCGTTAAAAGTTAATTCAGAGGGTCATTTATTATTCAACCCCTCAAACCACCAGCATTCTGTTTGGTCCCCCTAAAGTATTAAGAAGTAGTTCAGGCACAAAGAACAATGAGCTTCACATGTGTGGATTAATTATCTCTTTTGCCAGCCTTTTCTGACTATTTAAGACCTCCAAAACTGTGAACAGCACTCTACATGGTCAACATGGGAAAGACAAAGGAGCATTCCAAGTAGGGATGGGCGAATCTACTCGCTAGGACCGGTTACTCGGCGAGTAGTAAGAGGACTTCAGGACTCGGTACTCTGCGAGTTTCCCAGTGATTACTCGCACGAGTCAATGCAATCAAAATCAATCCTAGTTTGGCAGAACCGCTGACAAAACTAGGATTCGCCATGTTTGCATTAGACTCGGCTACTGTGCCAGTGATAGCAGGGCAATCGCAAAGCAAAGTAACTGCTGTTTCTTTGCGAGCCGAGTTCAGCTGTCTTCTCTGTGCAGCTCCAGGGTCCTAGAGCCTGCCTGCTCACAGACATGATGTAGCAGTGCTGAGATTGTTCTCAGTCTGCTCATTCCCTGGCATAGACATCTATATCTATGCCAGGGGATGTAGCAGAGAGGACATCGCGTTTTGGATACGTCGACGGAAGAGGTTTTTTTAATTAAAGATGGAGTCCCTAATGGCTTTTTTTTTTATTTCAAATAAAAAATTTTCTCTGTGTTGTTGATTCTAGTGCTGTCAACGCCCAGTGGCATGTTATAACCAGCGGAGCTGTTACCGCCCCAGGGCTGATAAGCGGTCAGCCCAGAGGTGTTCAGCCGCACCTGAGGGCTTAATTACAGAAGCTCATCCCGGGCTTATACCAGCGCTTAGCTGTACCTAACAAGCTCCGGAGCGCATTTTACTATTGAGTCTCGAGCCCAGGTAGCAGTAGATTCAGTCAAAATGCGGGGGCTCCGGAATTCTGTCTACCAGCGTACAGCGGGCCCAGCGCGTGTATCAAGCTCGGGCACCCCGCTGGCATATTGCAGCCGCAGCCGCCCCAGAAGATGGCTGCGTTCATTGAAGCGCCATCCTCTGGCGCTGATACCCCGCTTTCAGCGGCCTGGTAGCGTGGCAGCTGGGTAATAAAGAGTGGCCAGCTATGTATACCCAGCTGGCCCTAAGCCCGAAATTTATGGCGGTCACGCCAATATTAGACATGACCGCCATGAATTTCTATTAATTGTTTTAAAAAACACACACAAAGAATTCTTTTTATTAGAAATAAAAAAAATGCCATAGGGACTCCATCTTTAATTAAAAAAATCCTCTTCCGTCCGACGCAGTCCAAACGCATGTCCTCTCGATTGCATCCCTGTGACTAGATATAGATGCTATGCACAGGGAATGAGCAGACTGATGAACAATCTCAGCTCTGCTACATCATCTCGTGCCAGCATCATGCTGTACACAGGAATGAGCGACTGAGAACATTAGCTCTGATTACATTCAGGCTAGCAGGCGGCTTAGGACCTGGAGCTGGCAGCCAGCACACAGAGAAGACAGGACCTTATCTGTCGAGTTTCCCATGTGATTACAGTTTGCAAGTATAACGTAGTCCAATGAAATAAATGACAAAACTAGGATTTGCTTCAGGCTGAAGCTTCGAGCACATCTTAGCGATTTGTAAATCTCACACTACTCGCTATTACCGCTCCCTATTCATTAACATTGGATCGCTAGACTCGCAACGAGTAGCGAGTCCTGGCTCGACTCGGTAGAGTCAAGGATTCCGAGTAATTTAGGATTGCCATCACTATTCCAAGGCCATCAGAGACAAGATCGTGGAGGGTCACAAGGCTGGCAAGGGGTACAAAACCCTTTCCAAGGAGTTGGGCCTACCTGTCTCCACTGTTGGGAGCATCATCCGGAAGTGGAAGGCTTATGGAACTACTGTTAGCCTTCCACGGCCTGGACAGCCTTTGAAAGTTTCCTCGCGTGCCGAGGCCAGGCTTGTCCGAAGAGTCAAGGCTAACCCAAGGACAACAAGGAAGGAGCTCCGGGAAGGTCTCATGGCAGTGGGGACATTGGTTTCAGTCAATACCATAAGTAACGTACTCCACCGCAATGGTCTCCGTTCCAGAGAGCCCGTAAGGTACCTTTACTTTCAAAGCATCATGTCAAGGCTCGTCTACAGCTTGCTCATGATCACTTGGAGGACTCTGAGACAGACTGGTTCAAGGTTCTATGGTCTGATGAGACCAAGATCGAGATCTTTGGTGCCAACCACACACGTGACGTTTGGAGACTGGATGGCACTGCATACGACCCCAAGAATACCATCCCTACAGTCAATCATGGTGGTGGCAGCATCATGCTGTGGGGCTGTTTCTCAGCCAAGGGGCCTGGCCATCTGGTCCGCATCCATGGGAAGATGGATAGCACGGCCTACCTGGAGATTTTGGCCAAGAACCTCCGCTCCTCCATCAAGGATCTTAAGATGGGTCGTAATTTCATCTTCCAACAAGACAACGACCCAAAGCACACAGCCAAGAAAACCAAGGCCTGGTTCAAGAGGGAAAAAATCAAGGTGATGGAGTGGCCTAGTCAGTCTCCTGACCTTAACCCAATTGAAAACTTGTGGAAGGAGCTCAAGATTAAAGTCCACATGAGACACCCAAAGAACCTAGATAACTTGGAGAACATCTGCATGGAGGAGTGGGCCAAGATAACTCCAGAGACCTGTGCCGGCCTGATCAGGTCTTATAAAAGACGATTATTAGCTGTAATTGCAAACAAGGGTTATTCCACAAAATATTAAACCTAGGGGTTGAATAATAATTGACCCACACTTTTATGTTTAAATTATTCAAATTCAACTGAGCAACATAACTTTTTGGTTTGTAAGATTTATGCTTCTGTTAATAAAGCCTACTCTCGTTTGCAGTTTGAAGGCTCTAACTTATTTGCTTCTTATCAAACCACCTAAATCTGCAGGGGGTGGAATACTACTTGTAGGCACTGTATATACATATAAAATACACACAGGATGGGCTATTTATGGATGCACCCAAATAAAATGGGAATGGTTGGTGATATCAGCTCCCTGTTTGTGGCACATTAGTATGTGGGAGGGGGAAAAACTTTTTCACATGGGTGCTGACCATGGCGGCCATTTTGAAGTCGGCCATTTTAGATCCAACTTTATTTTTTCCAATGGGAAGAGAGTCATGTGACTCAAACATACTGAGAATTTCATAAGAAAAACAATGGTGTGCTTGGTTTTAACGTAACTTTATTCTTTCATGAGTTATTTACAAGTTTATCACCACTTGTAAAATGTGTTCAAAGTGCTGCTCATTGTGTTGGATTGTCAATGCAACCCTCTTCTCCCGCTCTGGACACACTGATAGCAACACCGCAGAAGAAATGCTAACACAGGCTTCCAGTATCCGTTGTTTCAGATGCTGCACATCTCATATCTTCACAGCATAGACAATTGCCTTCACTTGACCCCAAAAATAAAAGTCTAAGGGAGTCAGATCGGGAGATCTTGGTGGCCATTCAAGTGGCCCACGATGACCAATCCACTTTCCAGGAAACTGTTCATGTAGGAATGCTCGGACCTGACACCCATAATATGGTGGTTCACCATCTTGTTGGAAAAACTCAGGGAACGTGCCATCTTCAGTGCATAAAGAGGGCAACACATCATCATGTAGCAATTTCAGATATCCGGTGGCATTGAGGTCTTCATTGATGAAAAATGGCCCCACTGTCTTTGTACCCCATGTGGAGACTCGGGGGTCAGTGGGGGCTCTCGTCTGCTGGCCCAGCTGCATTTAGAAAGACAACGTGGACCAGGGCTCATCCCAAACTGAACGCCCGAGCTCCTTAACCGTGGGCGGAACGCTACTCAGACAACACAGGGTGAGGGAACTACAATATTAAGGCTTTATTGGATCCCCAAACAGTTTACAGCATATAACATATATCCAGCAAAACACAAGAATGTAACAGGCAACAGAGTCTCACCCTTCTGCTGGCTCACCAGGGATTAGAATATAGCACAGCAAAGTCTGTAGCCAGGTGACTGGATCGACCCAACCTGGATTACTTCCTTATGCAGTCTTTGTCATCACAGCCGAATCTGATAATTCGATGCTGAAGTCCTTGTGGTCTTATAGTCCAGGTTCTGATCCCCTTGGTCGGCACCTAAATGCCTAGGCCTGGGGTTATTAAAAGGAAGGTTATCTGCTGCAACACTAAACACTGTGTGCACATTAATGAGTGCAAGAAGTGGCTAGACTGCACAGCTAATACAGATACAATGTAAATGGATTATAGCAATCACTGCTCTATATATAATGCAAAATGGAAGACTTAGCTTCAACAGAGGCCACTGTGGAGTGCCCGGTGACCAGCGACTGGGTTATGGCCGGCTAATCGGATCCGAAGATCCTAGATTAGCTACATTTATCAAGTCCAGTGTAACTCTAGCTGGGACCAAAATCCCTAGACTGAGGGCACTAGACAGAATCTAACTCAATCTGGTTAATGAACAGCTCTCCTTATATACCCTCAGCCCTTATTGCAATACATTGAGGACATCACGATAGATGGAATAAAACTGCCTTTTCATTGGCTGGACCTCAAGCCTCATTTAACATATTTTTAGTAGTATTGCAATCCTGGCAAGGTAGAGTGACATACTGATTGATATAGCCCTTACAATGTAATGTTAGTAGGAGACATTCAGTCTGCAAACCATGACATTAAAACAATGGTAAAAAAAAAATATAGTCAAGATAGGCTCACTTTTTGTCCACGGGTGCACCAGAAAAATGCGCATACATAGAAAGGATATATCTGGGCACACCTCAATTTCTCATGAAAAAGATGGATCACACAACGTGTCAAGGGTTAAGTGTTTCTTGTTTTTTATTGCCACGCCCTGTCCAAAACACCAAAAATCACCAACGTTTCGACTTTTTACATAGGCCTTTATCAAGGTTTCTGATTATACAAAAGACAAACAAGTAATATGTATTAGCATCATACATAATTATAAAACACAATTGTTGACCAGATTGGGACTAGTGCCCGTGTGAAACTTATTGTGGACTGTGGTACGTGGCAATGTGAAATAGAGTGCAACTTTTTCAAAAAGGGGCGGGAAGTGTTATGTGAGTGAAGTGGGTAAAAGAACTCAAACTGAGAGAGGAATGGGGACTGAGTGAAGACTACAGGAAAACTATGGGCAACTGTATATCACGTGCTGAGGTAAAAGAAGGAAAATAGGAAAATCAAAAAGGGTAGAATGGTAAAAAACAGATAAATTACCAGTGTTTGCACGGGTGGGGGTTCCAAAAAGAACCCAAATAGGAAAAGCGAAACTGCAGCAAGCGCAGATGCACACCTTAGGATTCCTAGGACAAAGTACATAAAAAGTAAACAAGGAATGTCTACTCTATAACAAAGAGGCTGGTGTCAGAGTCACCTAGAAAGAATCCTTGGAAGAACCGAGGGAAGGAAAAAAGAGGAAAAAAGAAAACGTGAGGAAAATGAATAGGGATAGTCCCATAAACAGGAGAAGGGCAAGAGCTACAAGGAGTATGTAAATGCTGGAAGAGAAGAACACAAAAAAAAACAGAACCTCAGGTGTCACAAGGGGCAAAAAAATACCTGCTGTGTATATCCAAGTCTGAAAGACTACACCAGAAACAAGCACTGGTAAATAAACTAAAATGGGCAAAAAAATATATATATCATGTAACACATAATCCAATGCAAAATGCAAACACACATAACACATAATCTAATACAGTAATCCATAGTGTCCAAAGGACTAAAAAGACTAGGGGCCAAGAATAGGAACTGGGACTAACACCCACACTTAGGAAAGACACAGGAGGGAAGATAACAGACAGCTAAAGACAAGTCCTTAATATGCTTCAAAAATACCTTCAGTATGAGACAAGGCTCAAGGAAAAGACCTTGGAAATATGGAAAGAGGATCAAACTCAGTAAGGAATTAAGGATGTAAAAAATGCAGGCAGATAACAAGATCCCAGCAAGCGAGGTGATACCTTGTATGTGGTCTATGGCGAAGCAGGTAGTGGAGCGGCGGTGTGCGGGGAATGTAGCGCCGATGCCTGTTTATGACAGGCGGGTAGGTGTGTGTACAATGACTAATATCCGGTCCGTGGACCGCAAATGAAACGCACGAGTGGCGCATGCGCAAGAGAAAGCTTTGTGCAGCGCATGCGTAATCCAAAGAATGAGAGAATACATAGAGCAAAGCGTTGTAGGTGCCAGGAGTTCCGTTCAAGACGTGCTGGTGCTCAGTGTAGATAGTTGATCCATAAGAAGCGATCAATAATGCATCTAGGGAGGGGGCGTGTCCAGCTGCTCATGGCGCCGGTCGCAGTTTAACTGAGCTCCGCTGGCTTCTCCACATTATCGGCATCTGAACGATCAGCCTCTGCTTCCAAGGCAGCCGTTCGCCCTCTGACACCCCGGAGACGGTACTGAGATGCCCAAACCGGCCCAAGCTAAACGCCGCACCGAGCACAGACTCACTGACTATTTCGGGTCTGAGCGGCAATGCAACTCCCCAAACAAAATGGCGCCGGGACAAGCTTCACAGGAGAGGCCTTCCCATGACCTGCGTTCCCACCGGCCCCCAGAGAGAAGGGACTCGGGCCCGAGCGGTGACTCTCCGGTCACTCAGACGGTCCTTCAAGACTGTCTGGCAGCGTTTAGAACCTCTCTGATGGCGGATATGGCGGCATTGATCGGTAACATGAGGGAGGACTTGGGTGCGCTCGAGGCTCAGACCACACAGCTGGAAGGTAAAGTAACAGAGGTCGCTAAGGCCCATAACGCTCTTGCCGATAACTACTCGGACTTGGACCGCGAGATGGGCTCATTCGCGGGGGCCCTCAACCATATTGAAGACCGGCTCCGACGCAACAATTTCAAAATACGTGGCATGGCGGAGGAGAACAACAATGCCCCGGATGCACGGATCGCTGCTGCCACTTTCCTATCGGCAGTGTTCCCTGACCTGTCTTCAGAGGAGCTCGTTATGGACAAGGCTTTCCGTATACCCAAGCCTCGCAACCTCCCCCCATCTGTGCCAAGAGACATACTGGTACATATGAGATTCCCGGGGATTACCGACGCGTTGTTCAAGCGGATGAGACGAGGCCCGCCGCTCCCTAGCCCATATGAGCACATTTCCATATACCAGGACTTGTCCCCGGGGACACTGGCAAGGCGCCGAGATTTTGCATCCAGTTGCAGAGTGTTGAGGGACAGGGAGATCCCATATGCATGGGGCTCCCCTGTGTCCCTTCACTTTAAATACGACGGCAGAAGACAGTCCTTTGATTCACCGACCCTGCTGAGGAAGACGCTCAGGGCATGGAGATTGACCTCTGCTCCCTCACCACAGCGCCCGGACGCGGCAGGAGAGGTCCAGGCGAGAGAGAATCAGCCGGAGGAGCCTGCTCTTGAGTAGCACGGCGGCACAATTCTGGACAGAAGGCTGTTTTACGGCTTTAAATGTGGATGGCTGGTGGAAGACTCTGATGGGTGGTATCCCATAAGGTATTCGTCTTTTGTGTATTCCCCAGTGGTCACCGACCTCCCCCTGAGTTGTGAGTTGTGGTGGACGGAGGAGGAGGAGATCCTGCGGGGAATCCCCCCACAAGAACTTGATTCCAAATCTAGGAGTCCCTTTGCAAATGTATGATTTTTATTTTGGTTAACTTGATATGTGCACATATCTTCTTCTTTCTTTTTTGCTCCACTGTAGCTGTTGCTTCTCCTAACTCTTATAGGTGTTCTCCAAGCTTTGGAGAGTAACCCTCCCTCCTCATTCTAATCCCCCTTTACTTGCCTCTTAATCCATTCTCTTCTCCCCCTTTTCAACTTCTCCTCATTCTCTTCTCTTCTAATTTCTTCCTCCTACCTGGTCCTCTCTGAGCCCCGCAATGAAGCTGAAAATACTTTCACTAAATGTAAATGGCCTCAATTCCCCCCACAAGAGGTCTAATCTGTGGAGGGAAGCTAGGTCCTCTGGGGCTGACGTTTTATGTTTTCAGGAGACACACCTCCTGGAAGCTGACAATGTGAGACTCCGACATCCGAATTATCCACACTGTTTCTTTGCAAACGCGCCCCAAAAGAAGGCAGGGGTCTGTATTTTTGTCAGTCGCAGGACGCAGTTTTCTCTCATTTCCTCCTTCTCTGACGGTGCGGGCAGATTTGTGGGAGTGCGTTGTGAAATAGGGGGAACCCGCTACACAATAGTCACGGTCTATAGCCCAAATGTGGGTCAGGCGAAATTTCTGAGACACCTGCTCGCCCGCATCGGCGAAGAGGTGGGGGGAAGACTTATCATCTGCGGCGATTTCAATGCGGTCATGGAGCCCCGCATTGACTCCTCCTCCTCGGTGCTCAGAGGTAGGAGTTCTCTTGGAGACCTGTGCCGGGAGTTCCACCTCCATGATGTCTGGAGGTACCAGCACGCGGAGGAGAGGGACTATTCCTTCTTCTCCCCGGCGCACAAATCCTATTCCAGAATAGACTTGTTTCTGCTTAATGATGTAGCCCTGGATAGGTGCCGTTCATCGAGGCTTGGTCTGATCACGTGGTCGGACCATGCCCCGATCGAATTGGAAATGGACCTAGATGCTGGAGGTGGGGCTTCAAAGTCTTGGAGGCTTCATGCGGGTCTCCTGACCGATCCGAAGACGGCTGATGAGTTGGGCATAGCTCTGAGAGAATACTTTGAATTGAATGATGTGGACCAGACTCCTGATGACGTACTTTGGTACGCGCACAAGGCGGTGATGCGTGGTTTGTGCTTACAAAAAGCATCGATCGCAAAACGCCGTAGAGAACGCCTTGTTAGGGACTGGACGGCGGAATTGTCTAGCTTAGAGGCACTTAATAAGACGTCGCCGTCTTGTGCGCTTATATCAAAGATAGGTCTACTTCGCAATGATTTACGGGCGTTGTTTCTTAAACAACATGAAACTGGTCTTAGAAAACTCCGTACTAAATATTATGAATCGGGTGACCGAGCAGGTAAACTGTTGGCTCGCAGATTAAAGAAAAAACTGACAAATGGGATGGTGACGGCTATACGAGATAAACAGGGAGGACTGGTACGAAATCCCTCAGACATAGTAGAGGTTTTCGCCTCATATTACGAGCAATTGTACAACCTCCGCTCTGATCCACAAACACCGCAACCCACTACGGAAGCCATACGTACGTTTTTGGGGACTCTTGACATCCCGACTATCTCAGCAGACTTACAGACTTCGCTTAATGCCCCCTTTACTGAGCTTGAAATTACTGAAGTCCTGAAAGGCCTGAAACACAACAAAGCACCTGGCCCAGATGGGCTGATTAATGAATACTATGGGCTCTACGGCCAGATCCTTACGCCTTACCTCCTTAGACTTTTCAACAAGTGGCAAGCACAGGGCTGTATTCCCGACGTTGCGTTGGAAGCCACGATATCGACTATTCCCAAGGTGGGAAAGGCCCAGGATCGACCGGAGAATTTCAGACCCATATCACTTTTAAACACAGACTTGAAGATCTACGCCAAACTCCTGGCTTCGCGTTTGAGCGATGTGATTCCCCTTCTGGTGCATCAAGATCAGGTTGGATTTGTGCAGGGTAGGCAAGCAAATGACGGGACGAGGAGAATGCTAGACTTGATAGAGGTGGCGGAGAGGAGGGGTACCCCCAGTGTGTTCCTGTCACTGGATGCTGAAAAGGCGTTCGATAGGGTGCACTGGGGATACCTCAGGGAGGTTCTCTCGGCCTTCGGCATTACGGGCCCTATCGTCTCGGCTATTCTCGCCCTTTACTCAAACCCGTGTGCAAGAGTTTTATCTTGTGGATATAAGTCCAGGCTCTTCCGTATCACCAATGGCACCCGGCAGGGATGCCCTCTGTCACCTCTGGTCTTTGCTCTGGTTATGGAGCCTCTGGCAATATCACTGAGAGCGGACCCGACGATCACTGGAATTATGGCGGGGAGGCACAGGCATGTGATTGGCTTGTATGCCGACGATGTCATTGTGGTTACGGAAGAGCCCCTTTCCTCCCTCCCCGGAATTGTACAGAAACTTGACTGCTTTGCACAGATATCATACTATAAGCTCAACGCTACTAAGTCTGTGATGCTCCCTGTTGGACTCTCAGGGGGAGACGTGGCTACCCTCACCGCCGGGTTCCCTTTTGCATGCTCACCCAAAGGTATTCCGTACCTGGGTATCTACTTATGCTCTTCCAAACGTGTAGCGAAGGAAAATATCGACCGACTTTTGGTCGATCTGGACAGAGCCTTATCTGATTTCCCATTGGGCTCGATGTCCTGGATCGCCAGGATCCAGGCGGTGAGGATGCTGTGGCTTCCTAAAATTCTGTATCTGTTCAGATGTATCCCAGTCCACTTTCCCAAAAAGTTGATTATACGCCTTCAGCGAATGATCTCCAGATGTGTCTGGGGAACGGCCCCGGCTAGGGTTAGAGGATCTCTACTATATCGACACTTGACGAGGGGTGGGATGGGCGTCCCGGAGGTGGAGAAGTATCGAAAGGCGGTGGTCTTGGAGGCGGCTGGGAAGTGGTGGCATGAGGAAGATTCACAGGGATGGAAGCAGATTGAACAGGGTTCGCTGGAGAGGGGTTCTTTACGTTCCCTTCTCGCAGCAAACTCAGTGGCTCCCCTACTGGACAATAACTTCCTTCAAACGATCTCTGAACTACTGACAGTGCACCGTTCGGTTCGAGGGGAATGGACCAGGATCCCTCCGGGGGAATTTCCCTTGGAGGCGTTCTGCTGGTTGATCCCTACTTTCTCAGTGAGCTCGTGGAGACATGCGGGCCCAAAGACTCTGGCGGACCTCTTTGAGGGTTCCAAAAGGCTCACGTTTGAGGAGGTATTGCCCAAATATCCAGATCTCAATGCCACCTTCCTGCACTTCCATCAGATAGCACACTTTGTGAGCTCCCCCGCTTTCTCTTATGACCTGGGCGCTCCTGGGACACCCTCGGCGTTGAGACGATCTCTGATAGCGGTGCCTAGACCACAGAAATCACTGTCGGCTTTGTATTCAGATCTGATTGACAGAGATGCCCCCCAGAAACTATCATACACAATTAAATGGGAACAAGATCTAACTTTCGAGGCGTCAGAGGAGGATTGGGAGGATGCTATACATTGTGTGAGAGAGGCATCCAGATGTTTAAACCATGTCGAATTGCTCAAGAAAATCCACCTACGTTGGTATACCAGCCCGACAAGGCTGGCGAGCTTTGGCAGAGGGACTTCCCCGCTATGCTGGAAGCAGTGTGGTATGCGGGGTGACCTGTCCCATATGTGGTGGACCTGCCCTGAGGTGGCACGGTTCTGGCAGCTAGTCAAGGGGCTCTTGGACTCGGTTACTGAGATGACGATCCCCTTGGAATCAAAGATAGCGGTTCTTCACGTGGGGGTTATTTCATACCCTCCGGTGATACGCCGTGTGATGACCTACATATTGACGGCTGCCAGGGTCTGTGTCGCCTCTAAGTGGAAGCAACCTTCCCTTCCGACGTTAGGTGATCTCGTCGACAGAATAAATTCGATCTTTTGTCACGAGTACTACTTGGCGTTGGATCTAGGCGAACGAAGATATGTCTCCGAGGCGTGGGATTTGTGGGGAGCACACCCGTTGGCCCGGAGACCTCCGCTGTAGACCAGATGGGAGTACTCTTGGAGCCCTCTGTCGATTTGAAGGGGTGCGGAACCAGGGATGGACCAGTTACTCTTTTGCTTTTTTACTTTCTCACTCTCCTACTCTTTTACTCTCTTATCCTTTTCCTCTTCTTTACCCTGAACTATTCCCCTGTTCCCCTTATCTCTCCCCCTCCCCTTCCCATATCCTTATTTCTTTGCAACTTACCAAGAATTATTGTTAAAAACTAATAAGCAGCCTAGTCTTAGTCCATTTGCTGAATAAGAAAAAACTGTATCTATATCTCCTATCGGACACACACAATGCTCAATCAAATATAAGCTGAAGTACAGGGTATTGGCTTTTGGACCCCTACTGTGAACATATATTAACGGAGATCTCGACAAGATACGATTTGGAACTGTCTATATCTTTACAAGCCAATACCGCAGGATTATAGAACGGCTTCACTCTGACTGTACTTGTTCTATTCATACTGTACGCTCTGAACTCTATATTATGTGGAGCTATCTGCAACGGACTTGATTGGTTTTCAACAACGGACTGCCCTGGCTCATATCAACGAATTGTTTCTGGAGATGTCTTTTCCAACTACCCTTCTCCCCTCCCCCCTCCCTTTTTCCCCCCTTTCCCCCCTCCTTGTATATTATAGCACAATCTTTGTCTTTCTAATATGTTATACTGCTGAAAAACTGTTAATAAAAAAATCACTTATGATAAAAAAAAATAATGCATCTAGAACAGGGAACAAGACATCAATTAGTACCAATAACAAAAAATGATTATTATTAAAGTCACAGGTCTAAGAAAATCACTATAATAAACCGGATTAATTGAAATAAACTCAGTAGTGCACGGATGGTGATCTCATAGGAACACTCACACAAAAAGGATGCTAAAGAAGGCGATCCTAAACATATATGTATTTGGAAAATTTTTAGCGTAATCAATATACATCCAAGTAATATAAAAAAGTGATAGAAACATTAACTGCAAGGAAATTCCTAAAAGAAGTAAACAACTGGTAACACCAAAATAATATATATTCCTTTGTTAAAGTGTAAGTGTAATTAGGGCCATATCGATTTCTGCTAACTGAACGGTTTTTAAAGGCAATTATGTAAATGTCTCATATTCGCGGTTCATCCCTCGGGGTTCTAAAGTATGGAGGGTGTGGATCCAGTAGGCTTCCCGTTCTTTCAGCCTCTGGATCCTATTACCTCCACGTCTCAGTGGTGGTACGCTTTCCAACACTTGGAAGCGAAGTTGCGACACCGAGTGGTTACATTGTGCAAAATGGAATGGAATAGGGAGTAGTGTGTTTTTACATCGAATCGTCGATTTATGTTTGCTGATGCGATCGCGCTCATGCTGGGTGGTTTCGCCAACATATGCGCGACCGCACGGGCATTTAATCAGCTATATTACAAATGATGAATCGCAAGTAAAATAGCTTCTAATAGGAAATCGTTTGCCTGTCTGGGGATGTGAAAAAAATTCACCCTTAATAACGTTGTTGCACTGATTGCATCCCAAACATGGGAAAGTGCCCTTGCGTGCGGTTTGAAATGTAAGCTGATAAGGCAATAATTTTTTATTGGTACCAATGTCTGCCCTCACAACAGATTGTTTAAGGTTGGGAGCCTTCTTATGACAAAACAGCGGCCGATTCCTGAATTCGGGGATGTTGGGGTAACTGGTGTTGAGAAGCTGCCAATGTTTTAAAATCGACCCCTTGATCAGGGTACTGAAAGGGTGATATGTCGAAACAAAGGGTATTCTCGTACCCGTAAATGAACTAGGATTATTTGACATGCGTTTTACCTTCCGCGATGTGAGCTGGATATCCGCGATCCTGGAATTTAAGGGCCATTTGTTTGTCTTTCAACTTTTCGTATAGGATCAGAAACGATCCTGTCAATTCTCATATGTTGGGAGATAGGAAGCGCTGTTTTAATGTGGCGTGGATGACAACTATCAAAGCACAAAAAGGAAAAACAGCACAAGAAAATAGAAAAAACGAGGACTTTATTGCCCAATGCATGGCCACGCCATATAGTATAATGCATCCCCCATAGACCTCCTTATAGTATAATGCACCCACATAGTCCTCCATATAATATAGTGCACCCTCATAGTCCTCCATATAGTATATTGCACATTACATAGTTTCCCACCAGTGTACTCACTGATTAAAAAAAAAAGAAGTAAATACTCACCTCTCCTCTTGCTGCTCCGGTCTCCTCAGCATCTGCTGAGTTGCAGATGGCAGACAGCGACGGCCAGGACTCTGGAGAAGAATGCTGCCAGCAGAGACAGCCAGGACTATAGGAGTGGCATCCGCAGGGGGCTACCACTTTTACACGCACCTTGTACATATGCAGCTTAGCTCCATACACCTCGTACACATGGCTCTGCTCCGTACACCTCATACACATGGCTCTGCTCCGTACACCTCATACACACAGCTCTGCTCTGTACACCTCGTACAAACTCTGCTTTGCTCCGTACACCTCATACACACTCTGCTCCGCTCCATACACCTCGTACACTCTCAGCTCTGCTCTGTACACCTCGTACACTCTCGGCTCTGCTCCGTACACCTCGTACACTCTCGGCTCTGCTCTGTACACCTCGTACACTCGTCTCCGCTCCGTACACCTCGTACACATGCGGCTCTGCTACATCCACATTGTAAATCCCTCCTGACCTCACACATTAACTTCGACTCATCCAGCACCTGACAACCAGCACAGAGTCCTGCATACACTGAGCTGATCATGTGATCTCTGACTCCTCCCCTACATGTGACATCATCACAGGTCCTATAAGCACATAGCAGCCATATATGTAGTGTGTGGCTCTGCAGGTATGTGCATGTTCCCCATTACTGGACACAGTGTGAGGGCTGGGGTGGGCGGGCCGGGCTCCCACAGTAATACACAGAGCAAAGGGTGGGCCATGGGCAAGCCTGGGCCCCTGCACTGAGGCTGCTGTGTGTGAGTGACATTTCACACACACACACACACTCTGACTGAGTCACACTGTCGCCACTCACAGATTGTATTGCAGACAGACATTGCTCAGAGTCGTTGCTCACTAAGTGCAGGCTGTGCAGCCAGCCTGGTCTAGTGATCTCTGACTCTGCTGTGCTGCTGCGCCTGCGCTGGCCACCCATTGGCAGTGGCAAAGCACACACAGCCTCAGCGTGTGCTGGCCAGGGGGGCGGGGGACTTATTGCTCCAAATGGCTACGTTCCCTGCCAACATGGCCGGCCCCCCCTGCCCCTGTTCCAATGGCCATGCCTCCTCCAATGTCGGGCAGGCCCTTGACTCCAGGAAGACCTGTCAGGCCCTAGCAGGGGCTCTGAGCTTACAGTCCAGTGCAATGCATGATGGGACTTATAGTAATAAGAAGTCAGAAGTCAGGGGAGAAAGTTGTTGATTAACCTGATGAGAGCTGGAGCCAGGAATGAGGATAAAGTAGAGAATGATAAAAGGTAATATTTTTACAGTAACATGATGTTTGTTTATGAAAAAATAAATCAAGCAGAGTTGATGTGATTTCATGAGAACTGCGCCCACTGTGCATCTAAAGGCACTGCTGAAATCTGACGTCTGTTGCTTAAAGGGGAGATCCAGTGAGAGAAAACTCTCTAGTACAGTTCCTGCCCTGCTACATGGTGAAGCAGAGCTGTACACTGCAGTTCTAGGATCTACAGATCTCTTATAATTCAATAAAATCATACCTGTTCTTTTGATCTCCCCCCTCCCTCATGGAACCCTAGATTTCTGCATGTCAGCTTCATCTAGGAGCAGAGAAGAGGAGGTGTGTCAGAGGCGTGGATGCTGGGAGCTTCAGGATCAGCCTACATTCACACCCCCTCACACTTCTGTATAGGGAGGGGGCGTGTCAGGGGGCATGGCCGCTGACCCCATGCTCACACATACAATCCTGTCCCTGATATACCATCCTATGTGACCGGGGGTCCAGGCTTCAATAGCAATCATGTAACCAAGCAGATATAAATACATGCTGTGATCCTCTGCTCAGGGGCGGATTAAGAGTAGCCAGGGCCCGGGGCTGTTTAGAATGCGAGGGCCCCGCCAACCCGAAGTACCATGTACCATGTGACATCTCACATGATCATCTTTTTATAGATCATGTGATAAGTACAGTGATTGGCACAAAGGTGCACATCTGTAGACTCAAATAATAAAAACAGCGGCATGCAGAACCTTTTTTTTCATCCTTATATACATTGCTATACATAACATAGGGCTATACTTAATAAAGCAGTGGTGGCAAATCATAGTCCCCCTGCATACAGCAGACGCCCGCACAGAGGCCTCTGGAGGCAGCAGATGCCCACACAGAGGCCTCTGGAGGCAGCAGACGCCCGCACAGAGGCCTCTGGAGACAGCAGACGTCCGCACAGAGGCCTCTGGAGGCAGCAGACGCCCACACAGGAGGCCTCTGGAGGCAGCAGACGCCCACACAGGAGGCCTCTGGAGGCAGCAGACGCCCACACAGGAGGCCTCTGGAGGCAGCAGACGCCCGCACAGGAGGCCTCTGGAGGCAGCAGACGCCCGCACAGGAGGCCTCTGGAGGCAGCAGACGCCCGCACAGAGGCCTCTGGAGGCAGCAGAAGCCCGCACAGAGGCCTCTGGAGGCAGCAGACGCCCGCACAGAGGCCTCTGGAGGCAGCAGACGTCCGCACAGAGGCCTCTGGAGGCAGCAGACGCCCGCACAGAGGCCTCTGGAGGCAGCAGACGCCCGCACACAGGCCTCTGGAGGCAGCAGACGCCCGCACAGAGGCCTATGGAGGCAGCAGACGCCCGCACAGAGGCCTCTGGAGGCAGCAGACGCCCGCACAGAGGCTCTATATATGTCTAGCTGACAAGGGTCGGGGTACTCGGAGCTAGGGCGTACTGGTACAGGGGAATGCTGCCCGAATCCATGCCCCTGGGAAGACACTAAAAATGGGGAATAAAATAATAAAGTATGTCAGTTCGTGACGCCACCTGTAGGTACTGGTGATGGTACCGGCGCTGCGGGAACCTCTGGGGTGATGGACGGCAGCAAGATGTCGTAGCATAGCGTAGGGGTGCAGTACCCTTTTGTAGCGCGCTGACTAGCGGGGTGCTACATATAGAGCAGGAGCCCCCACATAGCCCCCTGGAGGCCAAGGGAACCCACAGCAGAAGCTGCACATAGTCCTTGTATACAGCAGGAGCTCCACATAGCCCCTGTATACAGCAGGAGCAAACACCTAGACCCTGAAAACGGCTGAAAACACATGCGTGTGCATCCAGTTTGTGACTGACGGATATGCACGCATAGAGTAAAACGCTAGTGTGACTGCAGACCATGATATACTGCCAAGGGTATAAAGTAAACACAAGCAGAATGTGCAGCAGCACTCTGCATCTAAAGTCAGGGGGACATTATTGTAATTACTACAACTTCTGAATAACATGTGGACGATGGGAGTGCATTACACTACATGGAAAATGCCCAACACACTAAGGCTGGTTTCACACTGGCGTTTGCAAATGCAGCACACCGAACGCAGCCAAATGCTTGCGCACATGCGTTCCTATATTTAACATGGGAACACATGTGCCTGCGCTTGCGCTCGGATGCACACAATTTGGGCACCCTCCGAGCGCACTCTGAACGCAGCCCTGTTGCATTTTTTGTGCGGTCGCTTGATTTATCTGCAAGCGCCAGCAAGCGCACAAACCACGCATAGAAGTCAATGGATCCGCAGTGTCCTCCGCATGACAGCGCAGGAGAACGCTGTGGATCTCATTGAAATCTCTCCCGGTGGCCGCCGGTGATCAGCGGCGGCTACCGGGAGATCAGCTAAAGCCGCCACTGATCTCCCGCCGGTGTCAGCGGGGAGAAACAGCTGATCTGACAGCTGTTTAAATCTCCCGCACTGACACCGAATAGGTGAGGTCGGTGCAGGAGATTTGAAGCAGCGATTAGCTGTGTTTGATCTCCTGCACCGATATCGCCCTCTTCGGTGTCGGCGCGGGAGATTTAAACAGCTGTCAGATCATCTGTATCTTCAGATCTCTTGCGCTGACACCGGCGGGAGATCAGCTGTGCCGGGAGGAGGAGATCTGATCTCCTCCTCCCAGCCGCCCCCGAGACAGCTGATTGGCTGGCCGGGGTGAATACTAATGTGAACGCATGTGGAGATTCTCTGCTGCGTTCACATTAATATGGCTGCGTTTGCACTGCGTTTGTGTCTGCATGCCATACACATGCAGACACAAATGGCAGTGTGAAACCAGCCTAATTGTATAGAAATACAAACATGATGCAAGCAAAATGTCCGAGGTGGAGGCACACAGTGTGTAGTGGGATGGACACAGTGTGTAGTGGGATGGACACAGTGTGTAGTGGGATGGACACAGTGTGTAGGGGGATGGACACAGTGTGTAGGGGGATGGACACAGTGTGTAGGGGGATGGACACAGTGTGCAGTGGGATGGACACAGTGTGTAGTGGGATGGACACAGTGTGTAGTGGGATGGACACAGTGTGTAGTGGGATGGACACAGTGTGTAGGGGGATGGACACAGTGTGTAGGGGGATGGACACAGTGTGTAGGGGGACGGACACAGTGTGTAGGGGGATGGACACAGTGTGTAGGGGGATGGACACAGTGTGTAGGGGCATTTTCTTTGTAGTTTAATGTACTCCCATCATCTACACTTTATTCAGAAGTTGTAATAATTACAGTAATGTCCCCACTCCTCTACCATTAGATCCAGAGCTGTGCTGCCTGCACTTCCAGCCTGCCACACACACACACCACATGCACAGTGGCAGACATACATAAACACCGCATACACAGTGGTAGACACACACCACACCACATACACAGTGGTAGACACACACACACAGCATACGCAGTAGCACACACACTGCATACACAGTGGTAGATACACATACACACACACACCACATACACAGTGGCAGACATACATAAACACCGCATACACAGTGGTAGACACACACACACTGCATACACAGTGGTAGACACACACCACACCACATACACAGTGGCAGAGACACACACACACAGCATACGCAGAAGCACACACACTGCATACACAGTGGTAGATACACAGCACACCACATACACAGTGGCAGAGACACACACACAGTGGTAGATACACAGCACACCACATACACAGTGGCAGACACAAACACACTGCATACGCAGTAGCGCACACACACTGCATACACAGTGGCAGACGCACACTGCATACAAGGTAGCAGACACACACACACTACATACACAGTGGCATACACACTGCATACACGGTAGCAGACACACACACACACACACAGCATACGCAGTGGCAGACACACACTGCATACACAGTGGCACACATACATACACACGCACACTGCATACGCACTGGCAGACACACACTGTGTGGCGCCCCGCAACGAGTGCGTCACAGGAGGGTATTGCAGCCATAAATGCAGCCGCAATATTCTCTGACCCAGCAGTCATTTGGTTAACTTAGAGATCCAAACCCTGCATGCATCACTTAACATAGAGGGCCAATCCAAGGTCCTGGTGGGCGGAGTGCTAGGGTAGTGTGTAGGAAGTACAGACACTTAAGCTAGTCTAGTCTAGACAAGAGGAGAAGGGAGAGAGACCTTGAACTTGAAGGAGTAGGAGCGGGGGCTCTGCACCGCTGTGCAGCCCCTGGGCCGTCACCGGTCGGGTGTTACCACCTGAGGCCTGAACAACCGGGATCGGGCATCATCAATCACGGGTCTCCAAAAGACCCCGTGCCCCAAAAGACCACAGCCGGTTCACTGGTACCAAAGCTGGCAGCAGTTCACCTCTGCTACGCGAACCAGAAAGCGTGGAGGAGCAGCTTCACAGGAGCACCCCACCACCCGCCAACTTCCAGTCGTCTAACCAGCGGTGTACCCACCGAGGGACCCAAGGCTCCCCAGAACATCCATAACGTACAATTTGGATAGGGATTGAAGCAGCCTCCCCGTACCCGATCTGGTATTCCTGGGCGACACTGGCAACCACTTAGCTAGAATGGAGGAACACTACGGATCTCTGAGGGACACCTATCACTGCTGAGTCCACCCGGTCCACTACCCGTTAACTGTTTGCCATGTACTGCTTGCTGGTTACAGTAAAGACCCGTTGCAGAGACTTTCAGTGTCCGTGCTTCCTTATGATTGTATCCGTCTGCACACAAGGCAACCGCAGCTGCCGCACAACATCTTAAGCAGCTCCAGCCTCCGGGGATCACCGTTCAGCCTGTGGGGAGCGTTCCATCTTGCTGCTATCCATCCCCCGGAGGTTCCGCAGCGTCGGTAACGATTACCGAACTACTCATAGGTGGCGTCACGAATAAATTAACCCCTTTAATCTGTTCCTACAAGACGTCTTCAACTTTTGATCTGCACTCAACCGGGCCTCACTACCGGCAGGCGCGGCCTACCCGTGACAAGGAGGAAGGAGCTACAGCCTGTCTAAACCGGAGTCCCCGGCCACGGTGAGTCAACTGCATACACAGTGGCACACATACATACACAAACACTGCGTACACAGTGGCACACACATACAGTGCCTATAAGTAGTCTTCAACCCCCTGAAGATTTAGCTGGTTTGATAAGATGCCAATAAGTTAGAGCCTTCAAACTGCAAACGAGAGTAGGATTTATTAACAGAAGCATAAATCTTACAAACCAAAAAGTTATGTTGCTCAGTTGAATTTTTATAAATTTTAAACATAAAAGTGTGGGTCAATCATTATTCAACCCCTATGTTTAATATTTTGTGGAATAACCCTTGTTGGCAATTACAGCTAATAATCGTCTTTTATAAGACCTGATCAGGCCGGCACAGGTCTCTGGAGTTATCTTGGCCCACTCCTCCATGCAGATCTTCTCCAAGTTATCTAGGTTCTTTGGGTGTCTCATGTGGACTTTAATCTTGAGCTCCTTCCACAAGTTTTCAATTGGGTTAAGGTCAGGAGACTGACTAGGCCACTCCAACACCTTGATTTTTTCCCTCTTGAACCAGGCCTTGGTTTTCTTGGCTGTGTGCTTTGGGTCGTTGTCTTGTTGGAAGATGAAATTACGACCCATCTTAAGATCCTTGATGGAGGAGTGGAGGTTCTTAGCCAAAATCTCCAGGTAGGCCGTGCTATCCATCTTCCCATGGATGCGGACCAGATGGCCAGGCCCCTTGGCTGAGAAAACAGCCCCACAGCATGATGCTGCCACCACCATGCTTGACTGTAGGGATGGTATTTTTGGGGCCAAAGTGCAGTGCCATCCAGTCTCCAAACGTCACATGTGTGGTTGGCACCAAAGATCTCGATCTTGGTCTCGTCAGACCATGGAACCTTGAACCAGTCTGTCTCAGAGTCTTCCAAGTGATCATGAGCAAACTGTAGACGAGGCTTGACATGACGCTTTGAAAGTAAAGGTACCTTACGGGCTCGTCTGGACCGGAGACCATTGCGGTGGAGTACGTTACTTATGGTATTGACTGAAACCAATGTCCCCATTGCCATGAGATCTTCCCGGAGCTCCTTCCTTGTTGTCCTTGGGTTAGCCTTGACTCTTCGGACAAGCCTGGCCTCGGCACGGGAGGAAACTTTCAAAGGCTGTCCAGGCCGTGGAAGGCTAACAGTAGTTCCATAAGCCTTCCACTTCCGGATGATGCTCCCAACAGTGGAGACAGGTAGGCCCAACTCCTTGGAAAGGGTTTTGTACCCCTTGCCAGCCTTGTGACCCTCCACGATCTTGTCTCTGATGGCCTTGGAATGCTCCTTTGTCTTTTCCATGTTGACCATGTATGAGTGCTGTTCACAAGTTTGGGGAGGGTCTTAAATAGTCAGAAAAGGCTGGCAAAAGAGATAATTAATCCACACATGTGAAGCTCATTGTTATTTGTGCCTGAACTACTTCTTAATTCTTTAGGGGGCCCAAACAGAATTCTGGTGGTTTGAGGGGTTGAATAATAAATGACCCTCTGAATTAACTTTTAACGCTTTAAAAAATAAATAAATAAATAAATAAATAAATTTTTTGTGGCACTGCATTTCCCACTTCCAGGCTGATCTACAGTCCAAATGTCACAATGCCAAGTTAATTCCGCATGTGTCAACCAGCTAAATCTGCAGGGGGTTGAAGACTACTTGTAGGCATTGTACATACACAGTGGCACACATACATACACACACACTGCATACACAGTGGCACACATACATACACATGCACACTGCATACGCAGTGGCAGACACACACTGCATACACAGTGGCACACATACATACACACACTGCATACACAATGGCACACACATATACACACACACTGCATACACAGTGGCACACACATATACACACACACTGCATACACAGTGGCACATACACACACACTGCATACACAGTGGCACATACACACACACTGCATACACAGTGGCACATACACACACTGCATACACAGTGGCATATACACACACACACTGCATACACAGTGGCACATACACACACACACACTGCATACACAGTGGCACATACACACACACTGCATACACAGTGGCACATACACACACAGTGGCACATACACACACACTGCATACACAGTGGCACATACACACACACTGCATACACAGTGGCACATACACACACTGCATACACAGTGGCACATACACACACACACTGCATACACAGTGGCACATACACACACACACTGCATACACAGTGGCACATACACACACACACTGCATACACAGTGGCACATACACACACACTGCATACACAGTGGCACATACACACACACAAACACTGCATACACAGTGGCACATACACAGTGCAAGCAGCAGCAAGTGATCTGCTGCCCACAAAGTGAAACTAAACAGCCGGGCTCACCTACTCCACACACAGGCTTCAGGAATTCAGGGGCTGTACCTGCAGGAGCCATCAGCAGCTCCGTCCTCTCTCAGGAGAAGGTGGGCGTGGCTTCAGCACTCTGCTGCCTGCGCTCTGTGTGCTGGGTCTGTCCTGCTGACGTCATGTGGCAGGGCGGGCCCAGCATCGCTCAACCTGCGGCTGCCTGCGATTTATAATGGGGGCCATTATCTCTCAGCAGCAGGCGGCCGCTCTCCAGTGCTACCGCAATGATGATTTCACTTTCAGGGTGGGTGGACGGCGCTGAATTGTTAGTAATCCACTGGCCTGGGGGGCAAATGCCTCCCTGGCACCTGGCCCAGTCCGCCCCTGACTGTGGCCCTGGTGGTCAATGAATAGGGGGAAAAGATGAAATAAAGAGTTTGTTCGTGACGCCTCCTGCAGTACCTGGTGATGCTCACCAGCGCCGCCACAGTCATCCGGTGGTCGATGGTATTGCGGCAATGATGGTGTAGTCCTCCGCTGGCAGGACTGGACCGCCGGAGCAGCAATTCTGTGGAAGGAATCAGTCTATGCTAGGAAAAGATGCAGCAGAGTTGACAAGTCACTTCACCGGGTACTTTACTGAAAAACCTTTTGTAATCATTACAGTCCTTCAGTGCAGTAAGATGTTATAGCGACAAATGGCTACGGGCGCTGCAAGTGGATTCTATGGTTAGTAGATGGATCCCTCCTGTGTGCCTTTCTTGTTTCTTTCTTTCCCTTGCCTCACAGTGGCGGTGAAGTCTGACTTCATGAAGATTAGATCTGACCTCCTGCTGCTCATCTTTACCTCCCTTGCTCCCGTCGGGCGAACCTTCTTATGATTACCACAGCCAGCTACCGCGGGTCTGATTCCCCTCTAATGGGTGCTTTAGGAGTCAGGGCCATATCGGAATATACCCCTGGTCAACGGATTCTCTGTGGTCCTTGAAGGTTGCCACAGGTGCGGGCTCTGGTACCCGGTTTCTACTCTGAGTGGACTCCTCCAGCTTCTTGAGTCTCTTACTCCTCTCTTTCCTTCTGGGATCTGTTCTTTTCTTTCCTGGGTCTCTAAGCCGAGGAGACCCTCCTTGCTCCTGGTGAGCCTGTCCCAGACTCTCCTTATCTGGTCCAGACCCACCATCTGGCCGCCTTTCTCCCCGAGTCCAAGACTAGCTCTAGTGCCCCCTGGAGGTGACTATATACCCTCCCGGGGTCCCTCCCACCGTGTGACTAGTGTAGGGTGTGAGAAGGTAAACAAACTGTAAGCAGTCTAATTGGAGGCGCTCAGGCACAAAGGCAGCTGGCACTTGGATGGTTTTTCAACAGACCTTTATTCAGCCTCCCCTCCTACTCCACAACATGTTTCGATAGATTCTCTATCTTCCTCAGGTGGTTTAGTGTGGGGTGTGGGTATAGGGTTCCTCTTACCGTCCATATGTTCCACTTGCAGTGGGGTAACTACACCGCTTTTGTGGGTGCAGTACCCCTTTTGTGGCACCTACATAGTGGGGCGCCACATTACCATTAGACTATGTGAGAAAGGCTGATATTGCAATGGAGTTCATTACAGCCAGCAGAGGTAGATTAACATGCAGTGTTACAATGAGAATGGAAGTCTAGTTTCGCAAATGCAGATGACAGCAAGCAGAGCTGGAATATTACTCTCCCAGGGTATGGGGACTCGGGTATCTGGGCCCTCTGCTTCGGTAGGGATGTCACGGGTGGCCTGCCCAGACCCGTGGCCCTGGGGTCTTACTAAGATAAGGGGTGATCTTTTCCTCCCTACCCCACTCTTTTGAAACAATAATTTTTATTGGTTTTCCAGTAGGCATACAGAAAAAAAAAAGGCAGTATAACTGTCAAAACCAAACATAGTAATTCACAACATAGAGAGGGGGCAGGGGGGAGGGATAAAGATGGGAGGTGGGAGATGTGGGGGACAAGGGGAAGGGAAATAGGGGGACCCAACGAAGATATACAAAACATACATGTGGTTGAGTAGGAATTCCAGTGTAACACCAAGTTTAAAACAGCAAACAATAATGTAAATGAGGAAAGAGAAGTGGATAAGGCACCGTAAAATCATATAATAGTTGTTTGGCATAGGGTGAGGAAGACCACAGATCCCAACCATTCAATATTTTATTCTTGGCATTAAAATCATGTGCTAGAATAATCTCATGCTGCATGTGGAGGTTAAGTTGCGAAATCACCTCCTCTTTTGTGGGAGAGGATGGTTTCTTCCAATGCCTAGCTTTTACATGTTCTGGCCGCTATTAAAACATTAGACAACATGGGTCTAATTAATGAGGGGACATCCTCCAGACCTATACCCAAAAGGGCCATTGGAGCATCCAGAGATAAGGGAATGCCAGTGATCATTATCATTAAGGATTCAACCTGTTTCCAGAACACCTGTATCAGGGGACAAAACCACCACATGTGTTCCATAGTACCGTTACATTGGCAGCCTTTCCAGCACATACTAGAGAGAGCTGGATTGAATTTGTGTAGACGAAGGGGTGTTAAATACCAGTTCAATTGGAGTTTTTTGGCCTGTACCAGATGGTTAAGGCAAGAAGAATATTTGGATGCATGGGAGAACGCAGTATGCCAAGACTTGGCAGTAGCATTAAAAGAGAGACGGCGCTCCCAGGCCTCCATGTAGGGGAGCTTTCCTCCATCCAAAAGGACCGTTAAGGCCCGATATATAATAGAGACGCCCCTTTGAGTAGAGGATGTTTTAAAATACCGTTGAAGAGAATCCTCCCCAAGTGGAATTGCCCGAGGGGGCAAACCAACTGTATTCAGTAAATGGCGGACCTGAAGATACTGATAAAATACTTGATTAGGGAGTTTAAATGTTTGCACAAGATCAGAGAATGACTGAACGCCATTATCATCCAGGATGTCCCTTAGGAAACGGACACCTCTAGTTTTCCATCGAGTCAGAGAGATATCGGGGATCAGGGATTCTAGCGCTTCGAGGGCGATATAGTGAAATAAAAAGGGAAGGCGAGATCTGCCCAATGTGTACCATAGTCTCAAAAGAGCACTCATAGTGCGCAAGGAAATACCACTATCCAGCCTCTGTAAAAGGCCGGCCTCCAACTGAAGTCTTAGTGACCCGGACGGGGCACAATGAGATTCTATTTGTAACCAGCGGGAAGGAAAGGTCTCTCCGTCCACCAAAGTTTGGCTGGTTCTAGAAGAGCAGCCTATGGTAAGATAAAACATTGGGGACACCCAATCCTCCCTGTTTATAAGGAAGAACCATAATGTTATGAGAAATTCTGTGTGGTTTACAACTCCAAATAAAGGAGTTAAGCATGGACTGTAATTTAGATATACACCTACGTGGGAATGACATGGGGAGACATATAAATAGTATATTAGTTTGGGGAGGATAAGCATTTTGATCAAGTTTATTCTGGCGACCCAGGAGAGGCCCAGGGGGAGAGCCTGTTGAGTTCAGTTTTAATATTATTGGTGACCAAGTCACAGTTTCGTTTGACTATGTTATGAAGCTGGGTGATATAAATTCCTAGATACGTAAAACCCTCCTGTGCCCAAGCGAAGGTGAAAAGTTGACGTATAGCCTCTTGCATTGAGAGTGCGATATTCACCGGGTAAAGTGTAGATTTATGTATATTGAGGCGGGTTAATAGCAAGCTGCAGAGAAGTCTGTAAGAATATCCATAATTTTTTGCAGTGAGGGGATAATATTGACGCATGTGAAAATGACATCGTCAGCGTATAAACCGACCTTGTGCTCCACTCCCCCTATCACAACACCCCGCACTTGTGGTTCCGCCCTGATACGGGTTCCATCACAATGCAAATATTAGGGGGGAGAGACGACATCCTGACGGGTGCCGTTTGAAATATCAAAGGAGTCCGAAAGAAAGCCGGAGGCTCGGACGGAAGCATTAGGGTGTGTATACAGTGCCATAATGGCTGATGTTAGCAGGACCAATAATGCCAAATTTCTGTAGAACTGCTTCAACGTACCCCAGGTGCACCCTGTCAAACGCCTTTTCCGCATCAAGAGACAGGAGAACACCGGGGGTGCCCGCGCGTTCCATGAGATCCAAAATATTAATAAGGCGTCTGGTTCCATCACGAGCCTGCCGGCCTGGCACGAATCCAACCTGGTCTGGGTCAATGAGAGACGGAAGGATTTCCATCAATCTCGATGCCACACCTTTGCATATAATTTAATATCGCAGTTGAGCAGCGCGATCGGGCGGAAGTTACAGGTGAGGTAGGAGATTTCCAGGTTTGGGTAATGTGGATATGATTGCTTCTAGACTCTCCGTCGGATGTCCCCCCTGTTGCGCCAGAACTCAAACAATCGTAATAAATAGGGAGAAAGGACATGGAGGAAGTTTTTATAATATTGGACAGGGAAACCAACAGGACCAGGGGCGTATGTGTTGCAGATGAGTTAAGTGCATGATTTATCTCTAATTATGTGAGTGGCGCATTTAAGGTACTCAGCTGAGAGGGAGTTAATTAAGGGAGGAGACACACTATCCTGGAAAGCAGATATCGTCTCCGCTGTAGGCTGAGGGGTATCAGAGGAACGGTGTAGATTATATAAGGATTCATAATAAGAGCGGAACTCATCCACGATCTGCAAAGGGTTCGGATCTGCTTACCCGCAGCAGAGACAATATAAGGAATCCTAAACTGCGTCATCTTTCTTCTGGTTCTACGAGCTAGAAGAGAACCCGCCCTGTCTCCCATACCATAATATTTAGCCTTTAGTTTTTTCAGATTGTTCTCAGCTTTCTGGAGTAGTAGAGTCCTAAGGTGGTGTCTAGTATCAGTTAGAGCAGAGGTCCCCAACTCCAGTCCTCAAGGCCCACCAATGGTCCAGGTTTTCATTATTTCCTTAGAAAATTTGACAGTTGGTAATTCAATCTCCTGCACAGGTGGTGTTTCCAACTGTCAAATGCAAGGAAATCCTGAAAACATGCACTGTTGGTGGGCCTTGAGGCCTGGAGTTGGGGACCTCTGCTTTAGACCTAGGAATAGAAAGAGGGACATTAGATTGTGAATCATTCTAGGTATACATTTGGGATTCAGACAGCGTACCTTAGAGTATGTCTGGGTCTTGTACTGCTGCCCTTTGGGAAAAGGTCCTACAATTCAGAAATAGAGTGAAAGCAGGTTGTTGGTTGGAGTGAAACAAGTAATATAGTGAGCAGTGCATGAGTGAGTCCTGGAGAATAAGAATTACCTTTTGCTTGACTGCTGGGTGATGGGGCAGGAGGATATGTGTAACCCTCATGTATTTATGTACCACTGTGCCACCGCTTAAGTGTGAAGAGGAGGGGTTATGACACTGTTTCGGTCATCTGACGTCAACCGGAAGTCGGCGGTCATGTAATTTCAGCATGCGCCTGCGCAGTGGTACCTGGAAGTATTGGTGGAACCCATGGTGGAACGCAAGGTGCTATAGCAGAAAGAAAGATATTAGAGTAACCCGTATATTACAACATTTTATTAGAACACTATTACTGAATTAATGTATAATCTTGTGTCAATTAACATGCATTTATGACATGTCAAGTTTACAACAGGCAACTAAAGGTGAAGATCAAGCGGGTAAGCAACATGGTCAATTTTATGAATGAAAGAAAAATGGTGAGTGGGGTAATACATTAATACATAATTTCAAATATCCTATTGAGACCATGGGGTTCCAGGGTTTGTAATGTAAGTATCCAAAAGGATTCTCGCTGTATTAGCACTTAACCTTGTTGCCACCTCGCCTGGACTGTGGTACATGGTCAATGATCTAAAAGCAAAGTTGACTGATGCTGTGGTCCCTCTCTAAAAAAAAAAATGAGCAGGGATGGCAGCATAAAATCTTTACGCCTTTTAGTTGATTTGTGTTTACTTATATGGTGCCGAATATGCTGGGTGGTTTCCCCACACATCCGACACCGCATGGACATTTGAGTAAATACACAATGTAGCTCGAGTCACAGGTATAAAAGCCCTTTATCTCAAATATTTTCCCTGTCCTAGGATGGAAAAAGGTTCTAAGGTTGGCCCTTCTGTTGCAAAATAGTGGTGAACTTTTAAATTCTGGAATTCCCGGGTAGGCGGTAGATAGTAATGGCCAGTGTTTGAGGACTTTTTCCCGAATGGCGCTAAAGTATGAATGATATGTAGTTACGTACGTGAGCCTAGATGAAGGAGTGGGTCTTTCTGAAGTAACTACAGCACAATCTTTTGTTAGTTTATCTGGATACCCTCTCTGCTTGAATTTTGTGGAAATCTCATCATGTCTTGTACTTCGTGTCGTGGGGTCTGAGACAATTCTCCTAACTCTCCAATGTTGAGAGTAGGTAGGGCGTTCTTAATGTGCTTGGATGGCAGCTAGTATAATGGAGCAAATTGTTATGATCGGTCGGTTATGTACAGTCATGGCCAAAAGTTTTGAGAATGACACCAAAATTATATTTTCACATGATCTGCTGCCCTCTGGTTTTTATTTGTGTTTGTCTGATGTTTATATCACATACAGAAATATAATTGCAATCATATTATGAGTACCAAAAGGTTATATTGACAGTTAGAATGAGTTAATGCAGCAAGTCAATATTTGCAGTGTTGACCCTTCTTCTTCAGGACCTCTGCAATTCTCCCTGGCATGCTCTCAATCAACTTCTGGACCAAATCCTGACTGATAGCAGTCCATTCTTGCAAAATCAATGCCTGCATTTTGGCAGAATATGAGGTTTTTGTTTGTCCACCCGTCTCTTGATGATTGACACAAGTTCTCAATGGGATTAAGATCTGGGGAGTTTCCAGGCCATGGACCCAAAATCTCTATGTTTTGTTCCCTGAGCCATTTAGTTATCACTTTGCTTTATGGCAAGGTGCTCCATCATGTGGAAAAGGCATTGTTGGGCGCCAAACTGCTCTTGGACGGTTGGGAGAAGTTGCTCTTGGAGGACATTCTGGTACCATTCTTTATTCATCATTAACAAGGACTAAGGTGCACCACCAGGGGTAAGGTATCCCAATAAGGGTCGGAGGTGCTGCTTTGTCAACATGGAACCATAATCGTAGAGAAAGATTGACAAATCATATAGCAGCACACCACCACAAAGGTTATAGAAATGAATAAGGCTTTTATTTAGGGACAAACAGCAAACATCTAAAAACAGTTAAAAACATAGGAAATGGGACCCCTGTTTAAATCAATAATAGCTACCCTATACCATTCTACTGTCACGTCCTACTGACGGACTCACACGTGGACCCACTGGACCGCGTAAAGCGGATGCTGATACGGGTGATAGAGAGTCAGACAAGTACCGTAGAGTCAACAGGTTTATTAACAACAACACGAGACCCCACACCCCTGGGGAGGGCCACAAGGTCGCAGCACTGGAAACCCACCGAAGGAGGCCCCGGAGCGCTTAACCCCTATACAGGGGTCCGCCGGTTCCAACCTCGAAGGGGCCAATACAGCGGACACGAGTGTTCAACAGACCCCAGGCGACGTGGTAACAAAACAGCAACGGGTATACAATAAGAAACGGGATCCAGGAACACAGGGGGATCCAGGAACACAGGGGGATCCAGGAACACAGGGGGATCCAGGAACACAGGGGGATCCAGGAACACGGGGAATCCAGGAACACGGGGGATCCGATGCCGGGCTTGAACAGCGATCAGCTTGGAGAGATCCAGGAAACCAGCCAGGAACACGGCGGTCAGCAAGGAGCCGGCAGGGCACACGAGGAATCCGGAACCAGGCTAGAAACAGTGATCAGCTTGGAGAGATCCAGGAAACGGCCGGGAACACGGCGGTCAGCAAGGAGCCGGCAGGGCAGAGATCTGTAGGAGGTAACACAGAGAAATCAGGTAACAGACCAAATAAGGAGCGACTGACAGACCAGAAGTGGCAGCTCACTAGGGCAAGATTGCCCTGGCCCCGACTGATTGGAAACAGGAGGTTTATATCAGAGCAGGGCAGTCCTGATTGGCAGGACACAGAAGCATGGTGATTGGCTGGGGGGAGGAGCCAGATCCTGCAGTCTCTCCAGCAGAAACTGAGTAGGAGACAGTTTCATGTGCACAAGCAGTGGTACCAGAAGTGAGAGGAGCAATGTTGCTCAAGCAGAGGGTCTGGACCCCTGCGGCTGGAGACAGGTGCGCGTACCCGGGGAGCATACGGTAAGGAAGACGCTACTCCAGCAGAGGGCGCTGGAACCCTGCGGCAGACCCCGAGGGGTAAATCTACCTCTAATGCATGAATAAGATGCACATGAGCAATAATACAGAAAATTCAAGGCCATTCCATAAATCATCATATTACATTCAACAAAAATAAGGAACTGACCACAGATTCTGTCTGATAATCCAGAGAATCAAAAAAGTGCATAGCTCTAAGTGCAAGGTAGACCAATATGTAGGTACTTTGGCAGTGGGCCAACCACAAACAACACCATATGCATATGATAATTATACCAAGGGCTCCAAGTAAAGTGGACAAAAATGCAATGAGAGCAGGCACAACGCAGTAAGGTGCAAATGTATCCCAAGTGGGATCCGGAATGGAGCTAATCTCACCTGCGCCTATTTGTCCTGAGTTTTATGAGCCCAGAGCTTTAAGGAAGTCTCCTCCAGCTACAGATCTGTAGCTGGAATGGTGTTAGGAGGTCCAGCGCCTAAGATTGTTACATGTGGAAGACAGGGGACCCGGATCCCACGCGTATCGCCCCTATAAAGCGGCTTCGTCAGGGAGGCCTGGCTACACATCCAGCATTCCGCCCTTAAATATCCGCACTAATTAGGCGGCTATTTACTACCGCGTTGTGCGTGGCCATGGCTCCCAAAGGGAAAACGGAAATGACGTTCCGGGAACTGTAGGAGGCATGTGTGCGGTCGCAAACTTCAATCCAAACAAGTCTAGATAAGACCTGTATGCAGGAAGATAATTGTGGAAGAGGGGCATATTATAGTAAAAATGGAAATTGGTAACCATGGAAGTACAATATATAGCGTTTTCCACAATACCCACCAGTATCATTAATGATCAAATACCTATAGAATGTGCGCAATTCAAGTACTGGTATATTCAATGATACAAAAAGCATGTTAGACATTGTCCCAAAACATGCTTCTGGCATCAAATACAAGTATTACATTTATATTGCAGAGTCCCATACTGGGATGTATCAACACATCTGACACCGAGTTTGTATTATGACTGATAGTTAGTCCGGACAAGCTGTAAGTGACGAGGCGTGCTCCAATCCCCAGAGTGAAGGTGGGGATGAGGAACCTCCAGCGAGTGCAGGCGGACCCCATCCCCTCCGGCCACGCAGTGAGGGAACACGCCAGGGCACCAACAACTGGGTGGGGAATAGTAAACCTCATATGTAGGTAATATAAAGACCAAAATTAGGGGTGACTTGACAAAGTGATATAATTATGAACCAAAAGCCCAGAACTATATTCATCATTGTCAAAAAAAACTTATGAATTGTCTATGTGGGTCAATCCTGACCCGGCGTACCGTCGAGACAAGTAATTGTCCCTAAGGTTCGCCAACAGGCCTGTTCCATGGTTCAAGTCCTAATCTACCACCCACATGTCGTTATTAAATAGTAATTTTAGTACCATGATTATGAGTTTATATTCAAGAATTTTTGCTCCTTAAAAACCAGATACCACCAGAAGGTGGATATAAAGGGAACCCCCAACCCTGTAGAGTATGTCAACATTGCTCCAAAAACAATATAGATAGGCTTAGCGGAAATCATTATTGCTACAAGATGTTTATTGTACGGAAACTCTGCAAAAAAATATATATATACATGTATACCTGTGTATGAAGAACCACACACATATACTTCGTAAGCACGATTAGTGGCAAAAACATCAAATCAATGTTAAAGGTATTTGTGGGTATGATGATTTATCCCAAGTTAAAAGGTTGTACACCTGAAATGTCAAGCAGGACAGTCCAAATTCTAGACTAATCCTACTCAATTGTCGAATAAGTACCCCTGCCAGGGTACTTGTAAAGAGACTGGACATAATTACGTATGAGTTTAAAGAAATCAAAAAATCAAAAAATGAGGCTAGAACAGAAGTGAAGCTACATATAGATATATGTGAAGAAAGCTCCATGTCCAAGTAAATCCGTGTCCACGGTGGTAAGAATTTTCCAAAAATCGAAGAGACAAATGTCCCGCGTCCAATCGGCGAGGATTACTGAGATGAGGAAGATCATGTTCATAGGGTCCAACCGTCGATCCGTGTAGCGAGGAATGGCTATCCGATCCATAATCTGAATGGAAGAAAGTTGTAAAAAATAATCAAATAAATAACTTAAGGGTGGAAAAAAGGAAAAAAGGGGGAAATTGGGGTTAGATGGCAATGACATTAATGATGTCACATGTCTTTATACCCCCAAGAAACCAGAGAAGAGGAGTTCCTCATTGATTCCCCGAGGTGAAATCGAATTCAGGGTATAAATCCACCTCGACTCTAGTCTCAACAAAGGTTTTCTCCTGTCTCCTCCCTAATGTTATCAGTGAGCCTCTCCAACCCGACTACTCTGCTACCCGAAGACCGACCTTGATGATGTGTCAGGTAGTGAGAAGCCACAGAAGTTAAAGTCATTCCCTTATCCAGATGGTCAGCGGCAACTGGATAGTGGATACATGTTTCTGTATGCGCTTCCGCAATTCCTGCCCAGTCATCCCAACGTACAGTTTGTTGCACGGACATATGATTGCATAAACAACAAATTTTGTTTTGCAATTGATGTAATGTTTCAATCGATGTCTCTTATTGTCCCTGGATTCACAAAACTATCTCTAGTTGGATTCATGAGAGGACATACATTGCAGGAGCCGCACGGGAAATGACCCTTTTAATCTTAGGCCACGTCCCAAGTTGTGAATGGGTCTTCTGAAATGGCTCCGTACCAATGTGTCCCTCAAGGTCGGGGCCCGTCTTGCTGTCATCATTGGTCTCTTCCCAATATCCAATCCAACCTTAGGGTCCATGGACAAAATATCCCAATGATTCTGTAGAATATCACTAACCTTGTCCATTGATTATGGTAGTCCATGATAATCCTGGGTGTGTTGTCCAAAGGTTTGATGTGATGTTGTAACAGAGCCTCCTGTGTACTTGACTTGGCCCTCATGAAGGCATTACAGATAATACGTTTGGGATATCGTCGGGCAGAGAATCTCTCGGTTAGGGCTCGTGATTGGGTCTGGAAGTCAACTTCGTCTGCACAGTTCGCCGAACTCTCAGAAATTGGCCTATCGGTACGCTTCTCTTCACATGATTAGGATGGAAACTTGTATAATGCAGGAGACTGTTCGTCGCAGTGGGTTTCTTGTAGAGCAGTGATGGCGAACTCCAGGCCTCGAGTGCCACCAACAGTGCAGGTTTTCAGGATTTCCTTATATTGCACAGGTGATAATATAATCACCTGCACTGGTGATGATTCCAACCTCTGTGCAATGCTGAGGAAATCCTGAAAACCTGCACTGTTGGTGGCACTCGAGGCCTGGAGTTCGCCATCACTGTTGTAGAGACTTGTATATAGTCGTTCGTTCCTGATCGCAATCCTTAGGTCCAAGAAAGTGGCTTCTGTAGGAGATGGATTAAAGGTTAGAAAATATTTAGCGAGTTAGAATTCAATTCCTCCAAAAAGGATCTGCATGATTCTTCATCTCCACTCCATAAAAACACGACATCGTCAATATACCTATACCACCCTTGGACATGTGTTCTAAAAACCGGCATTTTATAGACAAATCGCTTCTCCCAATAGCCCAAAAATAAAATTTGCGAAGGCTGGTGCGCACTTGGCCCCCATAGCTACTCCAGAGATCTGTTTGAAGTAACTCCTATCGAATGTGAAATAACTATGTGACAATAGGAAGCCAAGCAAGTCTATGAGGAAAGAATCATGAAGCCGGTCGCTGTTTGTTTTTTTGTCCAAGAAATAAGTGACCGCTTGTATTCCGTGATTGTGTGCGATGTTGGTGTAAAGCGATTCCACATCGCATGTAACGATCAGGTTACCTGTAGGAATTCAAAGCGTCCGTGTTTTTTTAATGAAGTCCGTGGAATCTCGGATATACGAAGTCATTCTTGTGCCATAGGCTGTAGATAATAATCTATATAGGAACCAGCCTTCTCGCAGATACTCCCGATACAGGAAACGATCGGTCTCCCTGGCGGTTGGACAAGACTTTTGTGGACCTTAGGAAGAAAATACAGAGTAGGTATAACAGGTTCTGCAATCCACATTAAGTCCCTCTCCTTTTTGGTAATGGCCCCACTCCTTAATCCTGCATCCAATAACCCTGCAAATTGTTTTTGAAAGTAGGCTGTGGGATCCGAGGGTAGCTTAGAATAGAATTTGCTATTGCCCAGTTGTCTCCCAGCTTCTCCACATACATCTCCCATGGCCAAATGACCACGTTCCCTCCCTTGTCCGCCTCCTTGATAACAATGGTGGTATCATTTTTCAATTCGAGAAGCGCCTTCCTTCCTTAGTACTGAGATTTACCCCCCAACCATGTAGGTCCGGTAGTTGTGAGATATCTCTTTTTACCAAATCAAAGAAAGTTTGGACCGAGGGGAACAGAGATAAAGGAGGTGCAGTGGAAGACTTGTTCCTCAAGGGACAAGGACGCCTACCTGTACTCGAGATATCTTCTTCCAATAAGGCCAACATATCTTGCAATGTTCATTGTTCAATAAATGCAGGATCCTCCAATATTGTAGGATTTCTATGGATAGCAGAAAGTACAAGTTTACGACAAAACAGGTAAACATCTTATATGATAGAAAATTTGTCAGGCCTATGTTCCGGGGAAATGTTAATCCCCTCTGTAGGACTGACGTCTCATCTGAAGTGAGTGTACGATTAGACAGGTTAATAATCTGTAGAATACCTGTATGCGTAACTTCTGACGATCCCTCGTTGTTATCGTTATTGGATGCATCTGTCAATAATGTGGATATCGCCCCCGAGGTTTCCCCTTCCGGCGTTTGGGTTGTATTGGGTCTGTGCCCTCCACGGGCCCTCCGGCCACCCTGCCTGGTTCTTCCTCGGAATCGCTTTCTCTTTGTCCTAAAAAATCACTATCGCTTGATGGTTCTGTGTCAGTATTAGTATTTGGAGTTGGCTTTGGCGTGTTCTTAGGAGGAAGATTTGGAGTAGGTTTTGGAGCTGGTTTCGGTATAGATTTAGGACCACGCGGAGGTCGTCCATTACCCCTATGTCTCCATCTGATCTGAATGCCTCATTTCCTGAGAAATCCGTTTTATCGCGTAGAAACTTCTTTCGTTTTCCCTCAATTATTTCCTTCTCGTACTTATCAATACTGTTTTTCATGCGTGTTAAAAAAGGTGTAACTAAATTGTCCTTATCATAGTCCAAGAGTTTCTCCTCTAAGGTCGTAATTTTGAGTTTAGTGGCTGCTAGTAACGTCCTATCATGGTCAATGAGCATGTTAATAATTATACGTGAACATTGCAACAGGTCTTGTTCCCATGAGTGTTTAAATGTGTCACTAGGCTCCCAAGCGGGAAAAATCTGAACTCTCAAACCTCTTGGTACTATGGATAACTTGAGATACTCCTCTAAACATCTGATGTTCCACCAAACCCGTGTAGCTAGTTTATGACTACTTTCAATTTCTCTAAACAATTTACTAAAATCATCATTTCCCATGTTACTATCATCGCCTGATGCCCCAAATATTTTACTTGACTCCACTGCCAAGCCAGCTCCCTGGTTTCCCAAGAGGAGGCCATAGCTGCACTTCAATAATCGATAAATATCCAAGTAAGTTCACAATTAGTCATAAGTGTGCACACTCAAGAATCGTGGTTAACCCACGTGTATTGATAATCATTAACAAGGACTAAGGTGCACCACCAGGGGTAAGGTATCCCAATAAGGGTCGGAGGTGCTGCTTTGTCAACAAGGAACCATAATCGTAGAGAAAGAATTGACAAATCATATAGCAGCACACCACCACAAAGGTTATAGAAATGAATAAGGCTTTTATTTAGGGACAAACAGCAAACATCTAAAAACAGTTAAAAACATCAACGGACCACAGTCCATAGGAAATGGGACCCCTGTTTAAATCAATAATAGCTACCCATAACCATTCTACCTCTAATGCATGAATAAGCTGCACATGAGCAATAATACAGAAAATTCAAGGCCATTCCATAAATCATATTACATTCAACAAAAATAAGGAACTGACCACAGATTCTGTCTGATAATCCAGAGAATCAAAAAAAAGTGCATAGCTCTAAGTGCAAGGTAGACCAGTATGTAGGTACTTTGGCAGTGGGCCAACCACAAACAACACCATATGCCATTCTTTATTCATGGCTGTGTTTTTAGGCAAGACTGTGAGTGAGCCGATTCCCTTGGCTGAGAAGCAACCCCACACATGAATGGTTTCAGGATGCTTAACAGTTGGCATGAGACAAGACTGGTGGTAGCGCTCACCTCTTCTTCTCCGAATAAGCTGTTTTCCAGATGTCCCAAACAATCGAAAAGGGGATTCATAAGAGAAAATGACTTTACCCCAGTCCTCAGCAGTCCACTCCCTGTACCTTTTGCAGAATATCAGTCGGTCCCTGATGTTTTTTCTGGAGAGAAGTGACTTCTTTGCTGCCTTCCTTGAAACCAGGCCTTGCTCAAAGAGTCTCCGCCTCACAGTGCGTGCAGAAGCACTCACACCAGCCTGCTGCCATTCCTGAGCAAGCTCAGCACTGCTGGTAGTCCACTCCCGCAGCTTAAACAGTTTTAAGATACGGTTCTGGCACTTGCTGGTCTTTCTTGGGCGCCCTGGAGCCTTTTTGACAACAATGGAAGCTCTCTCCTTGAAGTTCTTGATGATGCAATAGATTGTTGACTGAGGTGCAATCTTTCTAGCTGCGATACTCTTCCCTGTTAGGCCATTTTTGTGTAGTGCAATGATGGCTGCACATGTTTCTTTTGAGATAACCATGGTTAACTGAAGATAAACAATGATGCCAAGCACCAGCCTCCTTTAAAAGTGTCCAGTGGTGTCATTCTTACTTAATCATGACTGATTGATCGCCAGCCCTGTCCTCATCAACACCCACACCTGTGTTAATGGAACAATCACTAAAACAATGTTAGCTGCTCCTTTTAAGGCAGGACTGCAATGATGTTGAAATGTGTTTTGGGGGTTAAAGTTCATTTTCTAGGCAAATATTGACTTTGTAAGTAATTGCTGTTAAGCTGATCACTCTTTATGACATTCTGGAGTATATGCAAATTGCCATTAGAAAAACTGAAGCAGTAGACTTTGTTAAAATTAATATTTGTATCATTCTCAAACCTTTTGGCCATGACTGTATATAAATCAGTAGAAATGTCCCCAGCTAAATTAATGATGACCATAGTATCCAGGAAATTGAAGGTGGAGGTGTGTTGGTGTGAAGTGAAGGTCAATCCTGAAATTCCAGTATTAAGATAGTTGAAGAAGTATGTAAGATCATCATTAGTCCCCTGCCAGATAACAAAAATGTCATCTATGTATCGTTTCCATGTTACTACATGGTCTTGGAATATTGGATGACTGTACACGTGGGTTTCCTCAAAATATGTCATGTATATATTTGCATAAGCAGTAGCAACATTGGACCCCAGTGCGGTTCTCTTCCGCTGTAGGTAAAACTGGTCCTCAAATAGAAAATAGTTCCTTTCAAGTACCAGTTACCAAAGGTCCATAAATAGGTTTTTAACTTAATCAGCTAGCTCACTTTTACTGTCCATAAACCATTTTACCACTGCTAAGCCACTTTGGTGATCAGTGCTCGTGTATAACAAGTTTATATCCATAGTGGCCAGAATGCAACCTTGTGGGAGTCCCTGCAGGTCATGGATGTGGGTTAGAAATGCTGAGGTGTCCTTGAGAAAAGAGTCAGACTTAGGGATAAGAGAAGTTAGTATTCTCTCAAGATAGATAGCCACTGGTGACCATACAGTTTCAGTGGATGCTACAATAGGTTGGCCAGGTGGGCTTTGGAGATTTTTATGTATCTTTGGAAGTGTATAAAATACGGGAATGATGGGACGGATATTCACCAAGAACTCCTGTGAAGCTTTATCTATCACCCCCAGGTTATGATAGTGTTCCACCTTCTCCCTAATGAGCTGCAAAATCTGTGAAGTGGGATCCCTGGATATAGGTGTATATGTATTAAGGTCCAATAGTTGTTGTCTGATCTCAGACAAGTAATAAGCCTTATCAATGATAACAATAGAGCCCCTTTATCTGCTGGCTTAATAGTAATGTTTTTGTTTTCTCTTAGAATTTTTAAGGCTATGTGTTCTTCTGCAGTGAGGTTATTCCTTAGGTGCATCCTCCCACTCTCAATATCTCTAAGTACCCCTGTAACATCTTTTTTTACTAGTCCAATGTATGTTTCGATCGGATAGGCGTTTTTAGGAGGCATGAAAGAACTAGGATTTCTGAGACTAAGTTCCCTCAGGCTCAGGCAGTCTGGATTAACTGGTATGCTACTGGAAACCTGATTATCGGACATACCAAAGTGTGCCCTTAGTCGTATAGTACGAAAAAAGTGATTCAACTCCTCGTCGACCTGGAAGGAGTCAAACCTTGGTGTTGGACAGAATGACAGGTCCATCTGGAGGAGTTTGATCTCGGCAGGGGAGACGTTCTGGTTAGTGATGTTAAAAACGAGGTTCATACCTGTGAGCGTGTCTATATCTGGTATTCTCTCTGTCCGCCGTTTGGCCTGGCTCCTCCTGGTCTTCCTCGGTCCGGTCTGCATACTCCTAAAAAAGGATTTCTGTCTTTATCACTGTCCGAGCCAGATGGAGGTGACGATGTATACGGTCTTTGTGGCCTTCTGTCAGGAAAAGGTTCAAAGTTTCTCCAGTTGTAAACTCTGTCTTTTTAATAGTCTTCTTGGTCTCTCAAAACATTTGTTCTTTTTCGGACTTGAAGATTCTTCCGATACTTTGTGATGGTCTTCTGGATTTTAGCTTTTAGACTGTCGTACTCTGTGGAGGAGAGAGTGTTAGAGAATTGCTCCTCGGTAACCTCTATCCTGGCCTTCAGTTCTCCGATTTCTTTTTGTAATGAATCTATGGTTAATAAAATTATGTCAAGGGAGCACTAATTTAAATAGCCTCGAACTTTTTACAATACTCCTTGTTTTCCGAGAAAAGAGAAGGCCGCAAAGAGACCCGAAGGCCCCTTGGGATGCGGCTCATCTTGTGATACTCTGCTAGTGTAATGGCATGCAGTTCATAGACCACAATATTTTTCTGGTCTTTTTTCATAATCTCTTGCCCAGAGTTCTTCCGCTGGAACGGACAAAAAATGTCTTGATGTGGAAAAATCTGATAAAATGGCTGATGTTTCCTAGTCACTGTATGTATATGTTTCAATAGATATCAAAAGTTTATTGTATGGGAGCTCAAGTAAAAAATTGTACAGTCTCGTAGTAAGAACTTGGCTCACCGTAGGGTGGTGCACAAAAATAAGTTCAGATTAGATCAAAAAAGTTGGCACACTAAATAAGTGGAATAAGTGGTTGTCTGTCTTTCTCTCTTTTACCAATTTATGAGTCAGAGTCAATGAATATGCCTTATTGTTGTTTAAATCAATTATTATTTATTTGTGAGACTATGCGCTAGCTCTTAAAATAATAAATAAATAAAACTATTCCTTCCACTTTCTTTACCCTTCAAGGGGATATTTATTAAAAATTATCTGTATAATTACAACTTATGTAATTTTTTTGGTTTTTTTTGCCACTCAGAAGAAGGAGGCCGTTGACCCCCGAAATGCATCAGTGACGCAGACCATTCCCTGACAGTATAGGTCCACCCACTGTGGTGCACAAGACGTAAGTGAGCCTGACGGTTTGACAATACAGCATTAACCACCGTACTCACGTGATTCAATGACGTGAATAGTGGCAAGTAGTCGCGTAGCGCAGGAGTGCACGGAGCAGTGCACACGTACACTGAGGAATCCGGGAACGCCACGCAACCACATGACGGCATCGACCGAACAGCAGAAGCCCAGAGAAAGAGGGTGAACGCTGAAGCCACAGCACTTATTGGGAAAGCCTGCACCTAATTCATAAGGTAAACCCTTGCAGCCTATTACACATCTACTCAGCAAAGTGCTTGCACAAAAGTTAAATGTCATTATATTAGCCTGCACTACGTAGAGGTGATTAATGATTATATACAGTGAGAAAAAAGTTAACTAAAGTAATTTTAGAGACACATTAGGGCAATAGTTCAACACCATAGTAATAGCACATTTTATGTAAAAAGACACCTTGCATCTAAGTAAAGGTGACACCCATACTATAGAAGTTTAATTACAACATAATCTATTCTACACAGAACGTAATTTTTAGGACAACAAACAAGTACATTACAAGGCCAATAGGAAGTAGACAGCACATCCCTGAAAGATATATTAACTTCTGGACACCTAAAACATACTCCTAGGAAATAAGTAAGTGAATAGTTCATTCCCTTTTTTTTTTTTTTTTTTGTTTTTCTCCTCTCGTTCAACTTGAAGTTTGAGGGCCACAATTTATTACCTAATATATGTTGATTACACCAGCAGATAACAAAATAGACAGGCATTTTCCTGTGGATGAAATACAAGCTTTATAACCAACCAACCTTTTTATATACACCAAAGGGAACAAGTAAGTCATATGCACTATTTGAAGATATATATTAGGATACAGGACTAGAACCCATAATAGACCATAAAGACTACATTTTTCTAATTATATTGCGTTAATAGATACCCCAACTGGAAGTCTGCCACCCATAACCATCATCATTAGGAGGAACAGATAACAAGCACTTCAATATTTAGAGGTAAGAATGAAAATAGTATTAAGCAGAGTAGAAAGATATATACTCCTAAAGGGAGAGTAACAATACTTTGTTATTTTTATTAGAACACAGATAACCGGAGGATAATAGCCACACACCACAACTAGAATTAAAATCCAGAGATACTCCTCTGAAAAGGATAATGGAGAAGAAATAAAGATAGCTGTCGAATATCAGTAATAGGAGAAGAAGAACCAATCCATTAATAGACCCTAATGTTGTAGTGGATACTGAATAATAAGATATTTACAAATGTTGTGAATACTAATCATAAGGTTTTTTTTTTTTTGTTTGTTTTTTACGTTTTAATTTAAAATTTTTAATTATTGATATATCAGTTTTTACTTTGATTGTTTATAGATATTTTAGTGTTTTGCTATAATTAGTATGAATAATAAAAATGTAAGTAGGCATCTAAATTACATAAGTTGTAATTATACAGATAATTTTTAATAAATATCCCCTGGAAGGGTAAAGAAAGTGGAAGGAATAGTTTTATTTATTTATTATTTTAAGAGCTAGCGCATAGTCTGACAAATAAATAATAATTGATTTAAACAACAATAAGGAGATTAAATACGCGGTACTGCCTTCAGACTACTGCAGCAGCTCAAGTGCTAACTGCTAGCTCCAGTGTACTCTTGCAAATAATAATGAATATGCCTGTCTGCAACAGCAGCCTTTACCTACTGTTTCCTTACACAGCACTTATCAGCAATAGCCAGACTTACACAGCGCTTATTAGCGCTCCACTACCCTCATGGAACTCACAGCGCTTATTAGCGCTAGTCTTTTCTCCAAAAAGTTCTATAGCCTATCTCATAAGTGCGGTCAAACCATACTTCTTGATTGTATCGTGCATGCACACACTCGAATCACATGACCGCAATAAGCGGTATAGCATCTTGCATTCCACGAATACTTCCGGGTGCCACTGGGCAGGCGCACTGTGAAATCATATGATCACCGACTTCCGGTTGACATCAGACGACCGGAAACAGCATCATAACCCCTCCTCTTCACACTGACGCGGCGGCACAGCGGTAGATAAATACATGGGGGTTACACATATCCTCCTGCCCCATCACCCAGCGGCCAAGCAGAAAGGTAATTCTTATTCTCTGGGACTCACTTATGCACTTCTCAGTATATTACTTGTTTCACTGCAATCAACAACCTGCTTTCACTCTATTTCTGAATCATAGGACCTTTTCCCAAAGGGTCAGCAGTACAACACCCAGACATACTCTAAGATACGCTGTCTGAATCCCAAATGTATACTTAGAATGATTCACAGCCTAATGTCCCTCTTTCTATTCCCCCAACCTAGGTCTAAAGGACCAGTACAACATTCATATTATTCCCTCATGAGAAGGATAACCTTGGCACTGGTGTGTACCTATTGATATATTCATAAGTATAACTTGATTGCCCCTTATGATTATATAGTATCCTGATTCTTTCTCCATAGAGATTACCCGTATAAATCCAGAGCATAGGTATAGTATCCTGATTCTTTCTCCATAGAGATTACCCGTATAAATCCAGAGCATAGGATCTTGGACATAGGGAAGGTTGTCCCTAGTATATTTCACTTTCTAGTCACTAGAGGTAAATACATTTTCTATCCTTTTTCTAATCAAAAGCTGCTCTATGTAACTGATTCACTTTTTCTTTGATGTCTTCTATACTTACTAGGCTATTTCTTAGGAGCTATATAGGTGCCAACTACGCAGCAGTCACACGTGGTTTGACCAAACCAGCCAAACACGGTACTATTTTGTTTCTATGTAGCACATCTAGTGGTGTTACATAGATATGTTATACCCTTTCCTTGTTTATACAACTGCAATATGGTTCTCATGATGTTCAATTATTGTCTAGTAGCTACAGTGCCTACAAGTAGTATTCAACCCCTTGCAGATTTAGCTGGTTTGATAAGATGCCAATAAGTTAGAGCCTTCAAACTGCAAACGAGAGTAGGATTTATTAACAGAAGCATAAATCTTACAAACCAAAATGTTATGTTGCTCAGTTGAATTTTAATAAATTTTAAACATAAAAGTGTGGGTCAATTATTATTCAACCCCTAGGTTTAATATTTTGTGGAATAACCCTTGTTTGCAATTACAGCTAATAATCGTCTTTTATAAGACCTGATCAGGCCGGCACAGGTCTCTGGAGTTATCTTGGCCCACTCCTCCATGCAGATCTTCTCCAAGTTATCTAGGTTCTTTGGGTGTCTCATGTGGACTTTAATCTTGAGCTCCTTCCACAAGTTTTCAATTGGGTTAAGGTCAGGAGACTGACTAGGCCACTCCAACACCTTGATTTTTTCCCTCTTGAACCAGGCCTTGGTTTTCTTGGCTGTGTGCTTTGGGTCGTTGTCTTGTTGGAAGATGAAATTACGACCCATCTTAAGATCCTTGATGGAGGAGCGGAGGTTCTTGGCCAAAATCTCCAGGTAGGCCGTGCTATCCATCTTCCCATGGATGCGGACCAGATGGCCAGACCCCTTGGCTGAGAAACATCCCCACAGCATGATGCTGCCACCACCATGCTTGACTGTAGGGATGGTATTCTTGGGGTCGTATGCAGTGCCATCCAGTCTCCAAACGTCACGTATGTGGTTGGCACCAAAGATCTCGATCTTGGTCTCATCAGACCATAGAACCTTGAACCAGTCTGTCTCAGAGTCCTCCAAGTGATCATGAGCAAACTGTAGACGAGCCTTGACATGACGCTTTGAAAGTAAAGGTACCTTACGGGCTCGTCTGGAACGGAGACCATTGCGGTGGAGTACGTTACTTATGGTATTGACTGAAACCAATGTCCCCACTGCCATGAGCTCTTCCCGGAGCTCCTTCCTTGTTGTCCTTGGGTTAGCCTTGACTCTTCGGACAAGCCTGGCCTCGGCGCGGGAGGAAACTTTCAAAGGCTGTCCAGGCTGTGGAAGGCTAACAGTAGTTCCATAAGCCTTCCACTTCCGGATGATGCTCCCAACAGTGGAGACAGGTAGGCACAACTCCTTGGAAAGGGTTTTGTACCCCTTGCCAGCCTTGTGACCCTCCACGATCTTGTCTCTGATGGCCTTGGAATGCTCCTTTGTCTTTCCCATGTTGACCATGTATGAGTGCTGTTCACAGGTTTGGGGAGGGTCTTAAATAGTCAGAAAAGGCTGGCAAAAGAGATAATTAATCCACACATGTGAAGCTCATTGTTCTTTGTGCCTGAACTACTTCTTAATACTTTAGGGGGACCAAACAGAATGCTGGTGGTTTGAGGGGTTGAATAATAATTGACCCACACTTTTATGTTTAAAATTTATTAAAATTCAACTGAGCAACATAACTTTTTGGTTTGTAAGATTTATGCTTCTGTTAATAAATCCTACTCTCGTTTGCAGTTTGAAGGCTCTAACTTATTTGCATCTTATCAAACCACCTAAATCTGCAGGGGGTTGAATACTACTTGTAGGCACTGTATATATCACCAAGTATACACGAAGACACGTGTCTATAAAGTTACATCTTATTATTAAAGGCTGGAAAAATGATGGAATAAATCTATATCAATTAAAAAAATTGAAAGATTATGAAAAAATTATTTTCTATTAATCTGAACAAATCAGCATTGCAGACTAACAATAAAAAATAATGAATGAAGGAATAAATAAAAGACTATGCTTCAGGAATAATTTTTCTATGAATACTAGAGCACAAGAGTATCCAGGGTTGAACGATAAACTAGATATGGCAATCTTTCTATAAGAAAAACCAATGATATTTGCATTATAGTGTTGTTTAATAGAAGAAACAGAATATCTTTTGAATAGAAAAATTATTCCTGAAGCATACTCTTTTATTTATTCCTTCATTCATTATTTTTTGTTAGTCCGCAATGCTGATTTGTTCAGATTAATAGAAAATTATTTTTTCTTAATCTTGCAATTTTTTAATTGATATAGATATATTCCATCATTTTTCCTGCCTTTAATAATAAGATGTAACTTTATAAAGAAAGAATAATGATTTCCACATTCAATTCGGCATCAGATGCGTTATTATATATTCAGAACATAATAGAATACAATAATTTTTTGAAGGCATGAAGCATGTTGCTTTTTAGATTGATATAACTATTTTTAGCAAATTTCACATGTTTATAGAAGTCCAATTAATTTGGTATAAAAGAGTTTTCCCCTTCTTTTTCCTTATATATAACTTTTACACATAATTTTTATATATATTCATATATTATACACAATCTAAAAGTATTCATGCATTAACATACCCGATAATTCAATCAGAAAAAATTTTGTTCAAAGTAATATATAACCTTACTTCTCCTGCCATCTAGTGGCGAACATTTAAGATGCAGTTATATAGTATTGGAAGTCATTTTCTTTGTTAGTTGCAATTGTAACACATTTCAAAATAGAGATTTATAGAATTTCATCTTGTTAATACTTTATACTTCATACATTGTTGCATATTTCGTTGTTGTTGTTAAATTATTTATTATTGTATCACTTGTGTATTCACAAACACACCCCACTGTGTGATGTATTAAGCTCACCTCCAGGATAAGGAGGGTCTCTTTCCTACACAGAATCATTGGACCCGTGGAAGCCTAACCAGGCGAAATGTGCGCCCGTCGTCCTCCCCGCACCTCCCTCCCCATCACTTAAATGTATGTAACCTACACTTCCTAACAGAGAAATGGATTAAAGAAACCTTCTAATAATGGTGAGTGCTGTCTTTTCTTCTAAATATTTTGAATAAGTTCTGTTCAGACCTGTGCAACACTTCACTGCAAGGAGCTGAGACCAGCCTAAAACAAACCTAGCCCTCTAGTGCCCAGATTTCCTCACTTTGATTATATATTCGACACTCTGCCATAAAGGCCCAACTGGTGAAATGCTGCAATGATAGTTGACTTTGTGAAACTTTCTTCCATCTCCCTACTGCATCTCTGGAGTTAAGCCACAGTGATCTTGGGGTTCTTCTTTACCCCTCTCACCAAGCGTCTTCTCCTACGATTGCTCAGTTTGGCTGGACGGTTAGGTCTAGCAAGTCTTCTGTTGGTCCCAAACTTCTTCCATTTAAGGATTATGGAGGCCACTGTGCTCTTAGGAGCCTTGAGTTCTGCAGAAATTCTTTCGTAACCTTGGCCAGATCTGTGCAGTGCCACAATTCTGTCTCTGAGCTCTTTGGGCAGTTCCTTTGACCTCATGATTCTCGTTTGGTCTGATATGCACTGTGAGCTCTGAGGTCTTATATAGACAGGTGTGTGCCTTTCCAAATCAAGTCCTATCAGTGTAATTAAACACAGCTGGACTCCAATGAAGTAGAACCATCTCAAGGAGGATCACAGGGAAATGGACAGCATGTGATTTAAATATGAATGTTTGAGCAAAGGGTATGAATACTTATGACCATGTGATATTTATTTTTTAATAAATTTGCAAAAATATGTACATTTCTGTTTTTTTCTGTCAATATGGGTGCAGAGTGTACATTAATGAGTAAAAGAAATTACATTTTTGAATTTACCAAATGGTTGCAATGAAACAAAGAGTGAAACATTTAAAGGGGTCTGTATACTTTCCGTACCCACTGTATATCAGTACAGAAACACAGCATCACATTCTCTATCAGTACAGAAATACATCACCAGAACCACCAACAGTAAAGAAATTCATCAACAGAAACACCAGCAGTACAGAAACACATCCATATAACCCCCATCAGTACAGAAAAACATAGCATCTCCACCCTCATCAGTACAGAAATACATCACCAGAACCACCAGTACAGAAATACATCCATATAACCCCCATCAGTACAGAAACATAGCATCTCCACCCTCATCAGTACAGAAATACATCACCAGAACTACCAGTACAGAAATACATCCATATAACCCCCATCAGTATAGAAACACAGCATCAAAACCCTCATCACTATGGGAATACATCACAAGAACCATCATCAGTACATGGCACATCAATTTTAATGTCAAATACATTTGTATCGCACGAACCTACAACTTGCAGTATGTCCTTAACAATGGTAAGAAGGTACCTTCCGGACCATACATGAACCACAGAAATGATGAGTCAGTATCACAGTTACATCCAGGTGTCATATAGATGATGTCATGTGATGGGAGTCATTCTCTTTTCTTCATTTCTTCCACCCTCCATGAATTTTCACATCCACAGCTTGTCTCCGAATACTTTCATCTCTTCTGTATCACATCCCAGCACGACACCCTTAAAAATAGGATGATTATAATGCTCCTGAATACAAATATTAGCCCTACTCTGTGCCACTGAATAAATAATTGCCCTCATTGTGTTCCCGGCACAAAATATGAGGCACACACTGTCCCTCTTATGGTATATGCCCTCTGCACTGTCATCTCCTTTCCATACTGGGCCCCAACATCACACAGTATAGAGACTGGGCAGTATAGGGGGACACCGTGTGAGGAGACAGTGACACCTTATCACACTCCCCCTACTCTGCATACTTTCCCCTCCCTGCTATGGCAATACATTGCATACCCATGCTGCCACCTCTCCATGCCGCTCCCCCACTGCCCAGTCTCTATTCTGTGCCCCTCACATTTTTCTCATCCTATACTGTTGTCTCACTACCTGCGCACTCATCCCCTCACTCCTAATACTGTGTCAGCATACATTCTCTCCAAACTCCTTATGCTGTGTACACATACATTCCCCACCTCATTCACCATACCATGGCCGCATGCATTCCCCTTCTTAGTCCTCATACTGTGTCAGCATTCCCCCCTTCACTCCCCATTTCATGACTGCACCCATCCTGCCCCCTTGCTCTCCATACTGTTTCCTCAAATTTCTTCCCCCCCTTGCTCTCCATTCTGTCCTAATATTTATTCCCCATTTGCTCCCCATACTGTGCTGATATGCACTCCCCCTTGCTCCCCATTTTGTCAGTATATATTTCCCTCACCCTTTCTCCCCATACTGTTTCTGTATACATTACCCCTACCCCCAACCTTCTCTCCATAGTTGTTCCTCAAGTTTCTTCCTCCCTTTCCCTAATTACAATAAGTCTTTGATGTCTTCAGCTCTACTTGAGCACTTACCACCAACGCTGTCATCCACCTATGCGATGCCAACAAGTGATGTTAGTAGAGTGATCAGCTGACCTGATCACGCTACTTGACATCGCCCTTACCTGGAAGTGCTGTCAGTCAGGGCTTTCAATTGAAAGACACGAGTACACTGGGAACCTACACTGCATATTCTCTGAGCTGACTGTAAAGGCCCAGTTACACACAGATAATTGTGCAGAGATTGTTTGCAGATCTCTGGTTGCAGTGAAATCATGGACACATTGTTCCATTTGTACACAGCCACAAAATGGAACAATGTGTCCATGATTTCACTGCAACCAGAGATCTGCGAACAATCTCTGCACAATTATCTGTATGTAACTAGGCCTTAAACTTGACAGATGCGTTAGAAAATGTCTGACTCCCACTACGGCACCCTCCTGCCAGTTGCACACTGAGCACATGCACTGCCTTCCCCCTTGATACACCACACCATTGCTGAAGGTATCACATATACTAGTTAGTGTGGGCCAACTACATAATAAGGTGCTTAGTGACTAAGCCTAAGTGGTGAAATGCACACCGAGGTGCCTGTGTGTGGCCCCTGACTGTGGTTCTCCTGATAGCTCTTCACCTGGCTCCACCATGTCTATAGGTAAAATATCTGTCCTCTAAGGGTATGTGCCCACTGGACGTTTTATGGGCTGTTTTTTAGCGTGGCAGCTGGTACAATCTACCCCCCTGAGGAAGGTCGTTCCGACCGTAACGCGTAGGGGCCATAGGGGCTACGGATGAGCACTCTCTATACTGCACTAATATAGGTAATACACTGTTATGTGATTTTGATTACTTGCCCTGTGTTTTTTCAATGGTACATGTGTACTAGTGTGCGAGCTGAACTTATAAACCTCCCTAACTACAATATGATGTTGGTACTTCAACAAGGGACCAATTTTAGGTATCTTGTTTGTTGATATGCCTAATTTGATTGTAAATCAAGGTGTAGGATTGGGGTTTGGGTTTGCACATGAGTGCATGTAAATTCCAGATTGGATATAGTGTATGTGCAGGTAATCCTGACGTTTGAGATAGAATTAAAGGCTATATACTCTCACAGTGTGGATTATAGTTATGTCCAATACTTGTGAGATATTGCTAGCAATCTCATTACACATAAATTGATGTAATTACACTGCAGATTTGTGAGCGTTGCTCTCCGGCCCCTACAGCATGCTGTGAGGCACTGTTCTCTTGGTAAAAGATACTGTAATTAGTGATGAGCGAGTACTAAAATGCTCGGGTGCTCGAAGCTCGGGCCGAGCATCCCGAGATACTCGTGTACTCGGCCCGAGTAACGAACCCAATGTTATCCTATGGGAGACACGAGTATTTTTATGAAATGACTGCCGGCAGCATGGAAAAACCCTAAAAATGTCACAAAAGTCTCAGAAGAGTGCTGAAATGACATGGCAACACCATGGGGAAGACCCCTGGAAGCATTTCTCACTCAAAAGTCACAGCTGTGAACAATGTTGTCCGGGTTTCACGCCAATTTTACGGAGTCTCCAGAAAACCTTCCAAAATGACACCAAAATGAATATTTAGGGTGGAAATGTTAAGGGCACATACCCAATAGTGAGATACAGCTGGTGTATGTCACTTTTTGTGATTACATGAAAGATTTTACGTGAAAACATTGTGCGACACTCCGATGACCCTGACAAGAGACGTACATGAAGCCCTGTCTAGAAATAAAGTGCCCATTTTGAGGAACTAAGTCTATTGTAGTATCTTCCTTTGCCAGGGCAGTCCAAAATTGGGAGGTTCACCAATGCCCCTGGATACAGACATGCAGGATGGCCTGTAAACAAGAACTGGGTGTATTGTAGTATAGCCCTTTGGCCAGGGCAGCCAAAAATTGGGAGGGTCAACAATGACCCATGCATACAGACATGTAGTAGGGCCTGTAACCCTCAAGTGGGTGTATTGTAGTATAGCCCTTTGGTCAGGGCAGCCAAAAATTGGGAGGCTCCTCTTTGTCCTGGATAGAGACGTGCAGGAGGGCCTGTAACCTCAAGTGGGTGTATTGTAGTATAGCCCTTTGGTCAGGGCAGCCAAAAATTGGGAGGTTCAACAATGACCCATGCATACAGACATGTAGTAGGGCCTGTAACCCTCAAGTGGGTGTATTTTAGCCTAGGCCTTTGGCCAGGGCAGCCAAAAATTGGGAGGTTCAACAATGACCCATGCATACAGACATGTAGTAGGGCCTGTAACCCTCAAGTGGGTGTATTGTAGTATTGCCCTTTGGCCAGGGCAGCCAAAAATTGGGAGGCTCCTCTTTGTCCATGGATAGAGACGTGCAGGAGGGCCTGTAACCCTCAAGTGGGTGTATTGTAGTATAGCCCTTTGGTCAGGGCAGCCAAAAATTGGGAGGCTCCTCTTTGTCCCGGGATAGAGACGTGCAGGAGGGCCTGTTAACAAGAACTGGGTGTATTGTAGTATAGCCCTTTGGTCAGGGCAGCCAAAAATTGGGAGGTTCAACAATGACCCATGCATTCAGACATGTAGTAGGGCCTGTAACCCTCAAGTGGGTGTATTTTAGCCTAGGCCTTTGGCCAGGGCAGCCAAAAATTGGGAGGTTCAAGAATGACCCATGCATACAGACATGTAGTAGGGCCTGTAACCCTCAAGTGGGTGTATTGTAGTATAGCCCTTTGGTCAGGGCAGCCAAAAATTGGGAGGTTCAACAATGACCCATGCTTACAGACATGTATTAGGGCCTGTAAACCTCAAGTGGGTGTATTGTAGTATAGCCCTTTGGTCAGGGCAGCCAAAAATTGGGAGGTTCAACAATGACCCATGCTTACAGACATGTATTAGGGCCTGTAAACCTCAAGTGGGTGTATTGTAGTATAGCCCTTTGGTCAGGGCAGCCAAAAATTGGGAGGCTCCTCTTTGTCCCTGGATAGAGACGTGCAGGAGGGCCTGTTAACAAGAACTGGGTGTATTGTAGTATAGCCCTTTGGTCAGGGCAGCCAAAAATTGGGAGGTTCAACAATGACCCATGCATACAGACATGTAGTAGGGCCTGTAACCCTCAAGTGGGTGTATTTTAGCTTAGGCCTTTGGCCAGGGCAGCCAAAAATTGGGAGGCTCCTCTTTGTCCATGGATAGAGACGTGCAGGAGGGCCTGTAACCCTCAAGTGGGTGTATTGTAGTATAGCCCTTTGGTCAGGGCAGCCAAAAATTGGGAGGTTCCTCTTTGTCCCTGGATAGAGACGTGCAGGAGGGCCTGTTAACAAGAACTGGGTGTATTGTAGTATAGCCCTTTGGTCAGGGCAGCCAAAAATTGGGAGGCTCCTCTTTATCCCTGGATAGAGATGTGCAGGAGGGCCTGTTAACAAGAACTGGGTGTATTGTAGTATAGCCCTTTGGTCTGGGCAGCCAAAAATTGGGAGGTTCAACAATGACCCATGCATACAGACATGTAGTAGGGCCTGTAACCCTCAAGTGGGTGTATTGTAGTATAGCCCTTTGGTCAGGGCAGCCAAAAATTGGGAGGTTCAACAATAACCCATGCATACAGACATGTAGTAGGGCCTGTAACCCTCAAGTGGGTGTATTTTAGCCTAGGCCTTTGGCCAGGGCAGCCAAAAATTGGGAGGTTCAACAATGACCCATGCATACAGACATGTAGTAGGCCCTGTAACCCTCAAGTGGGTGTATTTTAGCCTAGGCCTTTGGCCAGGGCAGCCAAAAATTGGGAGTTTCAACAATGACCCATGCATACAGACATGTAGTAGGGCCTGTAACCCTCAAGTGGGTGTATTTTAGCCTAGGCCTTTGGCCATGGCAGCCAAAAATTGGGAGGTTCAACAATGACCCATGCATACAGACATGTAGTAGGGCCTGTAACCCTCAAGTGGGTGTATTTTAGCCTAGGCCTTTGGCCAGGGCAGCCAAAAATTGGGAGGCTCCTCTTTGTCCATGGATAGAGACGTGCAGGAGGGCTTGTAACCCTCAAGTGGGTGTATTGTAGTATAGCCCTTTGGTCAGGGCAGCCAAAAATTGGGAGGCTCCTCTTTGTCCCTGGATAGAGACGTGCAGGAGGGCCTCAAAACATTTTTCACATTGAAAAGATGCGGGTATCCTGTCTTTGTAATGCCCATTCAAAAAGAATGGGCGTAAACATTTACCACTGGGGGTATACCTGAAACAACAGCCAAACTATTGTAACGGTCATCATGGTGGCACATGAGGAGAAGGAGGAGCAGTCCAGCGATTAGCCAAGGAATAGGAAGACGACGTGGTGGATGATCCAGTAGCTGACCCAACCTGGCAGGAGTATATGCAGAGCGAGGACAGCAGTGCACAGGGTGAGGGAGGCGTAGCATCCCAACAGGCAGTACGAAGCAGGGTCGGGTACGCAGGCAGAAGGCAGGCAACCGGTCCCCGGAACAACAACACGACACAAGGTGCCTGTGCAAATGTTATGTCTTCCCGAGTCTTGCAGTATTTTAAGTTGGCTCCAGATGACTGTAAAAAGGCCATTTGCAACACCTGCCATGCCAGCATCAGCAGGGGTACAAAAAGTAGCAGCCTGACCACCACCAGCATGATCAGGCACATGTCAGCCAAACACCCGACTTTGTGGGAAGTACAACAAAGTCCAGGAGCGGTGCTTGCTGATGTCACTGCTACGTCTTCGCCTGTTGTGCGTGCGAGCCAATCCCCTGTCCATGCTGGCCGCGAACAAGCCTCCGGCCCTGCACCTGATGTTGCCCACGCACAAATTACACCACCATCAAGCACGTCCTTGTCCCAGAGCAGCGTTCAATTATCCATTCAGCAAACATTTGAACGCAGGCGCAAATACGCTGCCAACGCCCCACATGTCACAGTCCTGAATGATCAGATTTCGCAACTCATAGCGCTACAAATGTTGCCTTTCCGGCTGGTGGAGACGGAAGCATTCCGTGACCTGATGGCGGATGCTGTCCCACGTTACTCGGTCCCCAGCCGCCACTATTTCTCCAGATGTGCCGTCCCCGCTTTGCATAACCACGTGTCCAACAGCATCAGACGTGCCCTCAACAACGCTGTTTCAGCCAAAGTCCACCTAATAATAATAATAATAATAATAATAATAATACAGCTTTATTTATATAGCGCCAACATATTACGCAGCGCTTTACAATGTAGGGTTAGAGTACAGAAAATATAATACAGTAAGTAATTACAGTAGAGAACAAATACAGTACAATAATTGGATACAAAACAATAGGCATTGAATCAATGTAAAAAATAAAATAAAAAAAATAAAGCAAGAAATGAAGGTCACCCTGCTCAAAAGAGCTTACAATCTACTACAAGATAGGGGTTGCACAAGGTACAGGGGCTTATTGCACTGATGGTCCAGGCATCTTGAGGAAATGGGGCATAGAACTAAGCTTACATGGATGGTCATTATACAGTCTGTGTCGACCTTTTTGGTTTGGTGGAGTTTGTAGAAGAGTAATGTCCAGAGGGATAGGCCATTCACTATCTACAGTACAAAGGACTTCTATTAGGGAGTATGATAGGCCGCCTTAAAAAGATGCGTTTTTAGGGATCGTCTGAAGCCATGCAAGTTGTGGATAGCCATGATTTCTTGGGGTAAAGCATTCCAGAGGTTTGGTGCAGCTCTGGAGAAGTCTTGGAGCCGGGAGTGGGAGGATCGGATTATTACAGATGTCAGTCGAAGGTCATTTGAGGAACGTAGAGCGCGAGTGGGGTGATAGACAGAGATGAGGGAGGAGAGGTAGGGGGGTGCTGCACTGTGAAGAGCTTTGTGGGTGAGAAGAAGCAATTTGATTTTGATCCTGTAGTATACGGGCAGCCAGTGCAATGACTGGCACAGAGCAGAGGCATCTGAGTAACGATTGGCCAGATGGGTGATCCTGGCTGCTGCATTAAGGATGGAGTGGAGAGGAGAAACTCTGGTGAGGGGGAGGCCGCTTAATAGAGAATTGCAATAGTCAAGGCGGGAATGGATTAGGGCCACGGTCAGGGTTTTTGTTGTTTACAGGGTGAGAAAGGGACGGACTCTGGAGATATTCTTCAGGTGTAAGCGACATGAGCGGACGAGACATTGTGTGTGGGAGGAGAAGGAGAGATCAGTGTCAAACATAACACCCAGACAACGAGCCTGCTGCCTAGGCGTTATCGTGGTGCCACAAACTGAGAGAGAGATGTCCGATTTAGGGAGGTTAGTGGATGGGGGAAGCAGAAGAAGTTCAGTTTTGGAAAGGTTTAGTTTCAAATAGAGAGTGGACATGATATTGGAAACTGCAGCTAGCCAGTCATTGCTGTTCTTTAATACCGCAGGGGTAAGGTCAGGGACTGAAGTGTATAACCACAGACACGTGGACAAGTGCTTGTGGGCAAGTCCGCTACATCTCCTTGACAAAACACTGGGTTAATATTGTGGAGGCTGTGACACAGTCTGAGCGAGGGATGGAACACGTCCTTCCCAAAGCAAGGATAGCAGGCCCAACCTCTGTCAGGGTTTCACCGACACTCTACAGCTCCGGAATGTCATGCTCTTCAGCCTCCTCCTACTCCTCCAGCGCATCCTCATCCACTGTACCCTCCACACCAGTCCCAAGCTGGAAGCACTGCAGCACTGCCTCTGCGAAGCGGCAACAGGCTGTGCTGAAGTTAGTCTGCATAGGTGACAAACCCCACAATGCAGAAGAGGTGTCGACAGCTCTGAAACAGCAGGCAGATCACTGTCTCACACCTGTGAACCTAAAGCCAGGAAAGGTCGTGTGTGACAATGGCCGGAACCTGGTGGCAGCTTTGAGGCGAGGCCAGCTGACGCATGTTCCATGCGTGGCCCACGCGCTCAACCTGGTGGTTCAGAGCTTTGTAAAGTGATACCCATAGCTGTCTGAACTGCTGGTAAAAGTTCGCCGTCTGTCTGCACATTTTCGCAAGTCACCTGCTGCTTCAGCCGGCCTTGGCGGATTTCAGCGCCGTTAGCGTCTTACGGCACACAGACTGGTGTGTGATGTACCCACGCGTTGGAATTCAACTCTGCACATGTTGGTCAGGATATGTGAGCAGAAGAGGGCAGTTGTGGACTACCTGCATCACCTAAGCCGTCGGGAAATGGTTCAAACTCCACACATAACACCTGAAGAGTGGAGATGGATGTCCGACCTATGTACCGTACTCCAAAACTTTGAGGACTCCACCAAGATGGTGAGCGGCGAGGACTCCATTATTAGCATCACCATACCACTACTCTGCCTTCTAAAACGGTCTCTGCTGAAAAACAAAGATGATGCATTGCAGGCCGAGCGCAATGACTTGGAGCAAGAAACAGTAGTGGGTGTGGGTGAAAACACACAGTCCAGCCTCATCTCATCACAACGTGCAGTGGAGGACTATGACGAGGAGGAGGAGGATGAAGACATGGAGCAACTCTCTGGCCAAATTGAGGATATGACATGCACACCAGTCATACCCTCGATTCAGCGTGGCTGGCCAGAGGACAGGGGAGATGAGGAGGAGGAGGAGGAGGAGGAGGAGGACAGCATGTTCAGTCATCGTGTTGGTCTGGATACTGAAGTGATGGCTGTTAAGAGTCTGGCGCACATGGCTGACTTTATGGTAAGCTGCCTGGCTCGTGAACCTCACGTTCAGAACATCTTGGCCGACAATCTGTACTGGTTGGCAACACTGTTAGACCCACGCTACAAGGAGAACTTTATGTCTGTCATTCATGAGGCGGAGAGGTCAGCCAAAATGCAGGAGTTCCAGAAGGCCATAGTCACGGAAGTAGGCAAATCATTCCCTCACAAAACGCTAGCGGCATAGGACAGGAATCGGTGGATAACCAAGGCGTACGGCCGAGAGGGGCACAAGTCCAATCCGCCACAGGTAGGGGAACAGTCTTTACGAGGTGGGACAGTTTTCTCAGCCCCTCATGTGCCACAGCCCCTGAGGTGCGGGGTAGTGCCACAAGAAATGCTAAGTTTGGCCAGATGCTGAAGGAGTACCTTGCCGATCGAACAACTCTACTGCGAGATTCCTCTGTGCCTTACAATTATTGGGTCTCCAAGCTGGACACGTGGCATGAATTGGCTCTCTACGCCTTGGAATTCCTGGCCTGCACTGCCGCTTGCGTTTTGTCAGAGCGTGTTTTCAGTGCCGCAGGTGGAATCATTACTGATAAACGCACTCGCCTCTCAACTGAAAATGCTGACAGGCTGACTCAGATCAAGATGAACAAGGGTTGGATTGGGCCAGACTTCACCACACCACCAACAAATGACAACTGAATTTAAATTTTGTAATGGGAATTTGCCATGTACCTCCACTGACCCATGGGTACACACTTCTGGACTTCCGAGTGTCCAAGTGTGGGATCAGTAATGTGCGTGGACGTGTACTCGGCCTGTTGGTAGGAAGGAGGATCAGGTTGGGAAATGTGCGGTGCAGTATCACAGTTACTGACACTTGACCGTGTGGAAGACAGGGTGTTTGTGGAGGTGCCAATCAGACTTGAAGCATTATCCGCTATCCAAGTAACAAGCTGTTGACACTGGTATTGGTTCAAGAGCAGTGTACTGCAGCGGGCACCAACAATTTGGGACAGGACGTGTGTGCGAGTAGATGTGCCACTTTCTTGTTGCGAAATTAGTGCTTGCACACGACCTCGGCCTCTGCCTTCACCACAATCACGTTCACCTCCTTGTTCCTTGCCAACGCCCTTGCGCATTTCGCTTGTATACAGCGACAACAGTCACAGGAGAGGATTTTAGTCCCTAACCTGTATCAAGGCATGACGTACACCAGTCTGGTGACTGTTCAGATCACAAGAGATTAGGATTTTAGTTCCCTAACCTGTATCAAGGTATGACGTACAACATTCTGGTGACTTGAATGGTTTTAGGAGAGGATTTTAGTCCCTCACCTGTATCAAGGTATGACGTACAACAGTCTGGTGACTGTAATGCTTTCAGGAGAAGATTTTAGTTCCCTAACCTGTATCAAGGTATGACGTACACCAGTGTTGTGACTGTTGAGATGACAAGAGTTAGGATTTTAGTTCCCTAACCTGTAAAAAGGTATGACGTACAACAGTGTGGTGACTGTTGAGATCACAAGAGTTAGGATTTTAGTTCCCTAACCTGTATTAAGGTAGTACGTACACCTGTCTGGTGACTGTAATAGTTTCAGGAGACGATTTTAGTCCCTAACCTGTATTAAGGTAGTACGTACACCTGTCTGGTGTCTGTTGAGATGACAAGAGTTAGGATTACAGTTCCCTAACCTCTTTAAAGGTATGACGTACAACAGTGTGGTGACTGTTGAGATCACAAGAGTTAGGATTTTAGTTCCCTAACCTGTATAAAGGTATGACGTACAACAGTGTGGTGACTGTTGAGATGACAAGAGTTAGGATTTTAGTTCCCCAACCTGTAAAAAGGTATGACGTACAACAGTGTGGTGACTGTTGAGATCACAAGAGATAGGATTTTAGTTCCCTAACCTGTAAAAAGGTATGACGTACAACAGTGTGGTGACTGTTGAGATCACAAGAGTTAGGATTTTAGTTCCCTAACCTGTATAAAGGTATGACGTACAACAGTGTGGTGACTGTAATGGTTTCAGGAGACGATTTTAGTCCCTAACCTGTATTAAGGTAGTATGTACACCTGTCTGGTGTCTGTTGAGATGACAAGAGTTAGGATTACAGTTCCCTAACCTGTAAAAAGGTATGACGTACAACAGTGTGGTGACTGTTGAGATGACAAGAGTTAGGATTTTAGTTCCCTAACCTGTAAAAAGGTATGACGTACAACAGTGTGGTGACTGTTGAGATCACAAGAGTTAGGATTTTAATTCCCTAACCTGTAAAAAGGTATGACGTACAACAGTGTGGTGACTGTTGAGATGACAAGAGTTAGGATTACAGTTCCCTAACCTCTTTAAAGGTATGACGTACAACAGTGTGGTGACTGTTGAGATCACAAGAGTTAGGATTTTAGTTCCCTAACCTGTATAAAGGTATGACGTACAACAGTGTGGTGACTGTTGAGATGACAAGAGTTAGGATTTTAGTTCCCTAACCTCTTTAAAGGTATGACGTACAACAGTGTGGTGACTGTTGAGATGCCAAGAGTTAGGATTTTAGTTCCCTAACCTCTTTAAAGGTATGACGTACAACAGTGTGGTGACTGTTGAGATGACAAGAGTTAGGATTTTAGTTCCCTAACCTCTTTAAAGGTATGACGTACAACAGTGTGGTGACTGTTGAGATGACAAGAGTTAGGATTTTAGTTCCCTAACCTCTTTAAAGGTATGTCGTACAACAGTGTGGTGACTGTTGAGATGACAAGAGTTAGGATTTTAGTTCCCTAACCTGTAAAAAGGTATGACGTACAACAGTGTGGTGACTGTTGAGATGACAAGAGTTAGGATTACAGTTCCCTAACCTGTATAAAGGTATGACGTACAACAGTGTGGTGACTGTTGAGGTCACAGGAGAATAGGATTTTAGTTCCCTAACCTGTAAAAAGGTATGACGTACAACAGTGTGGTGACTGTTGAGATCACAAGAGTTAGGATTTTAGTTCCCTAACCTGTATAAAGGTATGACGTACAACAGTGTGGTGACTGTTGAGATGACAAGAGTTAGGATTTTAGTTCCCTAACCTGTAAAAAGGTATGACGTACAACAGTGTGGTGACTGTTGAGATGACAAGAGTTAGGATTACAGTTCCCTAACCTGTATTAAGGTAGTACGTACACCTGTCTGGTGTCTGTTGAGATGACAAGAGTTAGGATTTTAGTTCCCTAACCTGTATTAAGGTAGTACGTACACCTGTCTGGTGACTGTAATGGTTTCAGGAGACGATTTTAGTCCCCAACCTGTATTAAGGTAGTACGTACACCTGTCTGATGTCTGTTGAGATGACAAGAGTTAGGATTTTAGTTCCCTAACCTGTAAAAAGGTATGACGTACAACAGTGTGGTGACTGCTGAGATGACAAGAGTTAGGATTACAGTTCCCTAACCTGTATAAAGGTATGACGTACAACAGTGTGGTGACTGTTGAGATCACAAGAGTTAGGATTTTAGTTCCCTAACCTGTATTAAGGTAGTACGTACACCTGTCTGGTGACTGTAATGGTTTCAGGAGACGATTTTAGTCCCTAACCTGTATTAAGGTAGTACGTACACCTGTCTGGTGTCTGTTGAGATGACAAGAGTTAGGATTTTAGTTCCCTAACCTGTATTAAGGTAGTACGTACACCTGTCTGGTGACTGTAATGGTTTCAGGAGACGATTTTAGTCCCTAACCTGTATTAAGGTAGTACGTACACCTGTCTGGTGACTGTTGAGATGACAAGAGTTAGGATTTTAGTTCCCTAACCTGTATTAAGGTAGTACGTACACCTGTCTGGTGACTGTAATGGTTTCAGGAGACGATTTTAGTCCCTAACCTGTATTAAGGTAGTACGTACACCTGTCTGGTGACTGTTGAGATGACAAGAGTTAGGATTTTAGTTCCCTAACCTGTATTAAGGTAGTACGTACACCTGTCTGGTGACTGTAATGGTTTCAGGAGACGATTTTAGTCCCTAACCTGTATTAAGGTAGTACGTACACCTGTCTGGTGACTGTTGAGATGACAAGAGTTAGGATTTTAGTTCCCTAACCTGTATTAAGGTAGTACGTACACCTGTCTGGTGACTGTAATGGTTTCAGGAGACGATTTTAGTCCCTAACCTGTATTAAGGTAGTACGTACACCTGTCTGGTGACTGTTGAGATGACAAGAGTTAGGATTTTAGTTCCCTAACCTGTATTAAGGTAGTACGTACACCTGTCTGGTGACTGTAATGGTTTCAGGAGACGATTTTAGTCCCTAACCTGTATTAAGGTAGTACGTACACTGTCTGGTGACTGTTGAGATGACAAGAGTTAGGATTTTAGTTCCCTAACCTGTATTAAGGTAGTACGTACACCTGTCTGGTGACTGTAATGGTTTCAGAAGATGATTTTAGTCCCTAACCTGTAATAAGGTAGTACGTACACCTGTCTGGTGACTGTTGAGATGACAAGAGTTAGGATTTTAGTTCCCTAACCTGTATTAAGGTAGTACGTACACCTGTCTGGTGACTGTAATGGTTTCAGGAGACGATTTTAGTCCCTAACCTGTATTAAGGTAGTAAGTACAAGAGTGTGGTGACTCTAATGGTCACAGAAAAGCTTGGATCCCAATCTGTATCACCCTGCCTATATCCTCCTAGATTAGTCCTGAGAAGGACTGTTCTGGTCACTGGAAAGCTTGGACTCCGATCTGGATCACCCTGCCTATATCCTCCTAGATTAGTCCTGAGAAGGACTGTTGTGGTCAGCAGCAGCAGTTTGCGGCCCTGCTCCGGATCTACCTGTAAGGGCCGCAAATCTGTCCCTAATCAGCAGCAGACACTCTCCCTACACTCACTGTCTGGAAGGCTGTGTGCCGAGCACAGCGCGCCAGGAGTTATAAAGGCTCGGTGACGCTGTGCAGGGTGGCCAATCACTGCTATGCCACAACTAACAGGGCTGTGGCATTGCAGTGGTCTGCCAGCCAATCCCTGCACGTGGGCTGGCTCTCAAAAGAGCGCCAACATGCAGAGATGACGACCACGAGCACAGCACGAGTATCGCGAGATTACTCGGTGCTCGGCGAGTCGCCCGAGTACAGTGATACTCGTGCGAGTACCGAGTAGTGGCGAGCATGCTCGCTCATCACTAACTGTAATCTATTTCTCCATACCCATACTATTTTTCTTTGTTTCTGTTTTTGTAAAAAATTACTATTGATGTCATTAAGCTATTTGGTTTTAAGCTTGATAATAAAAATTGTGATTTTAAAGATACCCTTTGATTCCTTCTGGAATTTGTTTGATTTGGTTACTAGTTAGTGTGGGCCAACTGCATAATAAGGTGCTTAGTGACTAAGCCTAAGCGGTGAAATGCACACCGAGGTGCCTCTGTGTGGCCCCTGACTGTGGTTCTCCTGATAGCTCTTCACCTGGCTCCACCATGTCTATAGGTAAAATATCTGTCCTCTAAGGGTATGTGCCCACTGGACGTTTTATGGGCTGTTTTTTAGCGTTTTCCGTCGGCGTTTTCCGCTGAGTTTTATGTTAATTTATGTTAATCCTAACCAGCAGTTGGCTTAACATGCTAGTCAATGGATTTTAGAAAACGCTGTGTACATTAGAACGTTTTTTTTTTGTCTCCTTTCCACTTTCTTCACCGGTTTTCCACCGGTTTTCAAAGATAGAGCAAGTGAATTCTTTTGAGCGTTTTTCCAGCGGTTCCAGCTTACAAGTGCACCAAATACAGTCTGTAAAACGCTAAGACAAACTGCCAGAAAACCGCCGATAAAACGCTGTACAAACGCTATAAAACCGCTCAAAAACCGCTCAAAAAATGATGGACACTGCTGAGGTCAGAAAACTCAGTTTCTGCAATTCTCAACCGGTTTTCTGACGGTCTGCAAAGATGCAGAACCGTCCAGTGGGCACATACCCTTAAAATCCTGTGCAACAGTAGAATGATCAGCAACTATTGTATTTAAACTAGTGTGATATACAGTATGTTCTACATGAGTGAGGATTTCATTAGTTCTAATTCTTGATGCTTGAGTATTTTTTGCATACCATTTGCATTATATTCTGATATGATCAGTACTAATGTTGTATAGTTCTACTTGCATACAACAGGATTTAGTATTACTAAATTATTATTATTTTATGTATGCATATCATTGCATTTGCATATCACTCATTTTTTCATGGGGGTAGACTATGTATGTTGTTAACAAATAATTGGATTTTCTTATTGATCAAATCTGACAAGAGTCCCTTTATGTGATACCAACTCTAGAATGCTATAACATATTCCAGTGGATTTTGAGAATCTTTTTTGTAACACATTACACTTTATGTTAATAGAAAATTTAGGTAGATTTGTTTTGCATTGATTCATAAAAAATATAAAAAATTTGACTTTCTAAAATGTTTCAATTTTCAAACTTTAATTGACTATCCCTTTAATACAGATAAAAAAGTGAACAAATAACAATTACCTTATGTCTGCTTTTTACCATCTCTATCTGTAAACTGTTCTCATACTTTGTTAGAATGGCAGAAGGTTTAAAAATGTAGAAGTAACTTCTAATTTTTTCAAGGAAATTTACAAAACATTTTTTAAAGACCTACTCAGTTTTTAACTGGCTTTGGGAGTCTTTATTATTGAAAAACACCCCAAAGAGATACCACTTTATAAATGGTACCCTCAACATAGTCAACACTGCTGTCAGGTAGTTTATTAACCCTTCAAAAATTAATGCAAAGTGACACGACAGGAAAGAAAAAGTTTATTTCTCCACCTAAATGTTGCTACCTTCTGAACAGGCCCCTATAGTTGACAGACTCTAAGGCGATTATATGACTGCAAATTGCCATGGCAACCATTAGAACCATCCAATCATGATCTCATGATACCTGTGAGGTTAAAATGACCCCCACACTATGTTAACCATCTAGATGCCATAGTCATTATTGACAGCAGCATGTAAAGTGTTAACACCTATGGTTGGTACCAACACAGATAGTGACTGATGCAGCAGATTGTCAGCTATAATGTACAGCCGACAGCTGCTGCATTTTCACCCGTGGCAGATGCTATTACCTTATATCTGAAGTCAGTAAAAAGATGTATTGGCCGTCAGTATGACGTTAAAACCCTTCACGACCCATGACGTTATACAACGTCATAGGCCGGTTACCAGGGTTTGATGTGAGCTCTGGCGCAGAACTCACATCACACACTCAACATCTCAGCTGATCTCATCAGCTGAGATGTCGGGCTTACAGCACCGATCGGATCTGGGTCCCGATCGATGCTGTTAACCCTTTGGATCCAAAGCTGCCGCGGCAGGGAACGCACTGTTCCCCACCTGCACTAGAGATCGCGAGATCTCCGGTGCTCATATGACAGCACTGTGTGCTGGCTTAACCCCGGAAGCTGTCACGGAGCACTTCCAGTGAGTAGTTGGCAAGCGCTGCCAAGCACTCATCGTGAGCAATTCTGACAGACACTGATGTGCTGCAGCTCATCGGTAACTGTTAGAAGCTATCGGATGGTGGAGCAGGGTGCCAAACATGTAAAAAAAAAAAACATAAAAGTTCAATCACCCCCCTTTACCCCCATTCACAATAAAAGTATTAAAAAAAGTGAAAAAAATACATGTTTGGTATCGCCACGTTCAGAAATGCCTGATCTATCATGATATAAAATCAATTATTGAGAGCTGTAAACTGCGTAACAGAAAAAAAGGTCCAAACGCCAATATTACATTTTTTTGGTTGCTGCAACACTGCTATAAAATGCAAAAACGGGTGATTAAAACAGTGCACCACCCAAAATCATTAGAAACATCAGCTCAAGACACAAAAAAAAAAACCATCACACAGCGCCAGATCCCAAAAATTGAGGACAATACGGGTGACAGAACATGGCACAAAAAGTGTGATCCTTTTTTTTTTTTTCAAACTTCTGAATTTTTTTTCACCACTTAGATACCAGTAAAAGTATACATGTTTGGTATTTACAAACTCGTACCGACCTCAGCATCACACAGTCACGTCAGTTTTACCATATAGTGAGTATGGCAACTAAAAAACCCAAAAAATATCAAACATGTAATTGCACTTTTTTTTGCAATTTCACTGCACTTGGAATTTTTTTTGCCATTTTCCTGTATGGAAAATAAATAATAAATCAATAATGGTAAAATAAATGATTGCATCTGAAAGTACAACTTGTCCTGCAAAAAACAAGCAATCATATGTCTATATTGATGGAAAAATATAGATATGGCTCTTGGAAGCAGATGAGCAAAAAACGAAAATGAAAAATGAAAAATTCCCGGATCATGAAGGGTTTAATATAGATGGTTAGTCACATGGTTAGTCACATTATCTTTAGGGGAGATGCCCTTCTCTTTGGGGCACTTGAAGTCTCTGTACATCAGCGATTTCCTTGAATTTGATCATATGATATACATTTATATTGTGATGTAAAATTCTTTTAGCAGACTTGTTTGTATCATGTTCGTGAGCATGTGAAGGACATAGAGGGTTCGGTGGAGGTGGAGGACCTGAACCACATTGAGTACGCTGCCGAGACATTTTAAAATTCATCATCAAAGTGATCCTTCCAGCCTATGAGTCCGTGGCATTGACCAAGTAAATCTAGGGATACGTGGCGGTGACCTCAAGAAGGCATTAGCCAGACTAGAGTAGTGCCATTGAATTTATAGGCTGGGAACAAGGACACTGGCTGGGATAAATGAACGGTTCAGTTTCTCCCCTTTTCTCTAGACCTTCGTAAGTCGCATAGCTCCATCCCTTGCCTGTGGTGCCCCTATACATGATATGAGTTGGCATGTATACACCCACTCTGTTTGATCGGCCCCCTCCCCATCCTCATATGAGTGGATAAGCCCTTCTCTTTCTGCGCTATATGCCGATGTGCCATTTTTCTGAATCCGTCAGATAGTGGGGGTTTGAAATATGATACTTGCCCCCCTTCTCCGATTTTGCTTTCAATTTCTTCTTTTTTCTCTCTCTTTCTTCTATTATAACATATTAATCTTCCTTTTGTCTCTGATATAATATCTGTGAATCAGTGACCCATAGGAGGTCATTTAAATTGTCACATTGGGCTTCCTGGTACGAATGAAGTATAAATGCTAACTGACTATTCACATGTGTGCCATCATGATGTGCCATCGGGGATTCCATTAGCTTGATGTCCCCTTGGAGTGTTTTGGAGCCTGGAGTGGTCCTCCTCTGTATGTGACTGCTTTATTTTAATATATGGGCTTGCTCTGTAAGCTTACACTGCCCTCGATATTCAGATGTCATTTTAACTTGTGCAGTGGCAGACCTTGAGCCCGGAGGGCCCTGGTGCAGCAGCTGCTGGTGAGGAACGGGGGGGAAGGGGTGTGCTAGTGGAAGTCGGTGAGGAGCGGGGGGGGTGCGCTAGTGGACGTCGGCGAGGAGCCGGGGGGGTTTGCTGTGGGTGATGCGGCTCCTACCTGCTGTGCCGAGCCGCGCTTTGCAGTCCTGGGAGTCGGGGCGGCAGAAGGAGAGGAGGGGCGGGATCAGCCGGGGGAAGCAGGAAGCTTCCCTCAGTTACCCTCCTCTCCTCTCTCCTCTGACACAGGGTCACGGAGCTCGGCTGAAGGTCCCCCTGCAGGCTTGAGGGGCCCCCTAGCCGGTCGGGGCCCTGGTGCAGCAGAACCAGCTGCACCACGGTAGGTCCGCACTTGAACTTGTGTGTGTTTTTTATTTCACATTTATTGGTCTCGGCTGTCTATGGATCCCCTGTGGAAGCAAGCTTTATTATTACCGGAATAGAAGGATTTTACAACATTCAACGATTATTTAAATATTGTTATGTATATTTATGGTTGTTAATCTGTGTTCCCTATATTGAGTATATTATCTATTTCATCTGTCTGTGGCATTAGGAGACTTGAGGGCTAATTGGATGGGCTCTGAGTTAAGCTTCATCTAATTAAGCGGTGAGGGTTAACTTTCCTCACCGCACTAGTAGTAAAAACATGACTGCCCACATTTTCTCCAGGTCTGATGCGCCAGTGCGCATGCGTCAAAGCCGCGGTCATGTGACCATGACGCGGCAGCAAGGGGGCGGCACTCGGTACTATGACGTCAGTAGAGGGTTTTCTCTCCTTCCGGGATGCCGCAATGCGGCCGCGTCATGCGTCACCACTGGCTGTGAGGTGCAGATGTTACATGCGCCATGATTGGCCAGACTGTATACAGGTATCCATAAATAGCCCTGATCTTTGCACACGTGCACCACAGCCCCCTGAAGAAAGCAGGGAAACACGTGTCGGGGCTTCCCTGACAGTCAGTGCCTCACTCACTATGGGTATGAATCTGTGATGTGTTACACTTACTCAGGAAGTGCTGAAGGCACATAGCGATACTGGTGGGATCTAGTGGCTTATTGGGGCTCTGGTCTTATGAAATGTTGATTGTGTGGAACTAATTATATTGCATTTTTGACTACTGCTCAGCTATGTATTCTATAGGTCTCATATTAGTATTGCCTTTTTGTACACTGTAAATACTGAGTCTTATATACAAACTGTATACTCTGTGCGTTGTATTCTTGGCAGTATCTCTTTTCCCTTGTTTGCCTGACTTGTCCTGATTATCTTTTTACAGTATCAAATCCTGTTTGTTGCATTGCACTTTTCATTAAATATTGAATTTTAACTGCATACAAACTTGTGGTTTGATTCTATATATGGGATGCATATATACATATTTTGGTCCGTTATTTATAGTAAGCTTAGATGTAGCATCCATTTACAACAGAGATCCTGGTGGTTCCCTACTAAGGAATTAATTGTTTGTATCAATGTAAAACTTGGTTTTATATATGTGCTTGATTTATACTTACCTAATAAATCATTTATAATTGCCTTGATGGTCCTCTATATAGCTCTCTTATTCATGATTTTTTTGGTTATATTAAGAAAGTGACAGGGGAGTTTAATGAACATTTGGTGGAGATTGTTTTGGGTCCTTATATAACCATGGCTGAAAGTGTCAGCACCCTTGAAATTGTGCCAGAAAATGAAGTGTTTATCCCAGAAAATTATAATAATTACACATATTTAGTTATATATGTTTCTTTCCATTGTGTGTATTCGAACAACACAAAAAAATCACAGAGAAACAAAGATGAATTGGACATAATTTCACACAAAATTGTTGGCACCCACAGCTTACCGTATATACTCGTGTATAAGCCGACCCGTGTATAAGCCGACCCCCCTACTTTTACCACCAAAACCTGGGAAAACCTATTGACTCGTGTATAAGCCGAGGGTGGACACCAGCACAGATATACAGCCCCCAGCAGTGTGGTATACAGGCCCCCCCAGTGGTATACAGGCCTCCCCAGTGGTAGTATACAGCAGCCTCCCCAGTGGTAGTATACAGCAGCCTCCCCAGTGGTATATACAGGCCCCAGCAGTGGTATACAGGGCTCCAGCAGTGGTATACAGGGCCCCAGCAGTGGTATACAGGGCCCCAGCAGTGGTATATAGGGCCCCAGCAGTAATATCCAGCCCCCCTCCTTAGTATACAGGCCCCCTGCAGCAGTATACAGCCCCCCTCCTTAATATACAGGCCCCCTGCGGCAGTATACAGCCCCCCTCCTTAGTATACAGGCCCCCTGCAGCAGTATACAGGCCCCTCTCTTTAGTATACAGGCCCCCTGCAGCAGTATACCGCCCACCTCCTTAGTATACAGGCCCCCTGCAGCAGTATACAGCCCCCCCTCCTTAGTATACAGGCCCCCTGCGGCAGTATACAGCCCCCCTCCTTAGTATACATGCCCCCTGCAGCAGTATACAGCCCCCCCTCCTTAGTATACAGGCCCCCTGCAGCAGTGTACAGCCCCCCCTCCTTAGTATACAGGCCCCCTGCAGCAGTATACAGCCCCCCCTCCTTAGTATACAGGCCCCCTGCAGCAGTATACAGCCCCCCCTCCTTAGTATACAGGCCCCCTGCAGCAGTATACAGCCCCCCCTCCTTAGTATACAGGCCCCCTGCAGCAGTATACAGCCCCCCCTCCTTAGTATACAGACCCCCATCAGTGATATCCAGCCCCCCCCTCCTTAGTATATGTCCCCCAGGCTGTGGCACACATTAAAATAACAAACACTTCATACATCACCTTTCCGGCGACCCCTGGCTGTCAGCTCCGCTCCTCCGGTCCCGGCTTCTTCCTCCTTGTGCCGGCTTCTATTCCTGTGGCCGACGCAGCAGATGACGTCATCGGCTGCGCCCGGTCACATGACACCGGCACAAGGAGGAAGAAGCCAGGACCGGAGGAGCGGCGCTGACAGCCAGGGGTCGCCGGAAAGGTGATGTATGAAGTGTTTGTTATTTTAATGTGTGCCACAGCCTGGGGGACATATACTAAGGAGGGGGGGGCTGTAGATCACTGATGGGGGGCCAGTGTAGTGCAATATGCACGGCATCCCCCCGCCGCTGATGGACAGGGGGATGCCGTGCATATTCATTACACTAATGAGGCGGCCCCACGTGACCGCCTGCGGTCACTGTGGCCCCCTCCTGCCTCCTCCAGCCCCCGGTTACAGCCTTCCCCCCCACAGCATACCGAGTGACTCGAGTATAAGCCGAGGGGGGGACTTTTCAGCACAAAAATTGTGCTGAAAAACTCGGCTTATACTCGAGTATATACGGTAATATTTGTTTGCATAGCCTTTGGAATAAATAACTGCAAACACTCTTCCTGGTGTATCCACACCCATCCCTTGTAACCTGTGAGACTTCACAGGCTGGGTCCTCTTTCCTCCTTTACCTACACTACCAATCAAAAGTTTGGGGTCACCCAGACAATTGTGTTTTCCATGAAAACTCATACTTTTATTTATCAAATGAGTTGCAAACTGAATAGAAAATATAGTCCAGACATTGACAAGGTTAGAAATAATGATTTTCATTTGAAATATTAATTTTCTCCTTCAAACTTTGCTTTAATCAAGGAGAGCTGCCTTTGCAGCAATTACAGCATTGCAGACCTTTGACGGGTACTATTTAATGAAGATAACAGATGAGGAGCTGTGAGGCATCAATTTCTCAAACTAGAGACTCTAATGTACTTGTCTTGTTGCTCAGTTGTGCAACGGGGCCTCCCACTTCTCTTTCTACTCTGGTTAGAGCCGATTTGTGCTCGCCTCTGAAGGGAGTAGTACACACTATTGTAGGAAATCTTCAGTTTCTTCAATTTGTCACATGGAACAACCTTCATTTCTAAGAACAAGAATAGACTGTTGTGTATCACATGAAAGTTCTCTTTTTCTGGCCATTTTCAGTGTTTCATAGAACAAATGTAATGCTCCAGATTCTTAACTACTGTAGCTCAAAGGAAGGTCAATTTTATAGCTTCTCTAATCAGCCAAACCGTTTTCAGCTGTGCTAACATACTTGTGCAAGGGATTTTTAGGGTTTTCTAAACATCCATTAGCCTTCTTAAGGCCCAGTTACACATACAGATAATTGTGCAGAGATTGTTCGTAGATATCTGGTTACAGTGAAATCATGGACACATTGTTCCATTTTGTGGCCATTTACAAATAGAACAATGTGTCCATGATTTCAAGGCAACCAGAGATCTGCGAACAATCTCTGCACAATTATCTGTGTGTGTAACTGTGCCTTTACATGCCTTTACACAGTTTGCAAACACAATGTACCATTAAAAAACAGGAGCAGTGGGTGTTGGAAATGGGCCTCTATACACCTATGTACTGCATCTGGAATAGTCATTTACTACATTAACAATGTATACAGTATATTTCTGATTCATTTAATGTTAGCTTCATTAAAAAAAAATATGCTTTTCTTTCAAAAATAAAGAAATTTCTAAATGACCCCAAACGTTTGACAGCTAGTGTATGTGTCTTGTACTATTCATAATTATTGTACTTGTCTATGCATACCCCTTCTCACATGTAAATGTAATATGCATAGACAGTTATTAAAATAAAAGGAATAAATGAGAAATTACAAAACCTGTGCCACGCGGTGACCTCTCATATTCTGTGGGGGGTGGGGGGACCCGGCTTCCCAGAAATGGTGTGTGATTCTGCCACACAGCGTTAGTGTCTTAGGCTGGAAACACACTATCCGACTCACATGCGAGTCTCTCAGATGAGATTTGGGTCAGTCACCCTGAACAGCCTCCCTCTCTCTGGACAGGAATGTCAGCTGAATGTGTTTTTGTGCAGCATCACACTCCTGTCCTGACAGGGGTAGGCCGGTCAGGATGACTGATTCGAGTCTCATCCGAGAGACTCGCATGCGAGTCAGAGTGTGTTTCCAGCTTGTGTCTGACTTCCCAGGGTGGAATGAGCACAAAATGGATGCTTTGGTTTTATGTAATGAGGCAGAAAACCAGAATACTTCCACTTTGTTTACCTCACAAGGGGGATGGGTTTTGTAAATCCACACAGCTGCACAAGAGTTAAAAAAACTCAATTTTTTTATATCGTTGGATTGGATGCATTCACGTCCAAGATATGTACATCAGGTTTACCCTTGTGAATTTACATGAAGATTGATATCAAATATGATATATCAGAGATATGTGGAAGGTCAGAACTCATTTCCCAGGTTTCCGATGGTATAGCCTTTATATCTGGGAAACAATCATAACTTAAAATAGGTGTACGTTGGGGCGGCTAAAATTAGCTTGACTGTTGTAGGAAATAGGAATGACATTTCGAAGTAGCAGGTTTTTGATTTATTTATACTCTCTTAGGGTACCTTTACACGCCGCCACGGCAGGCTGGATACATCGCGCTACTTCACGTGCACGAGCACGCTCAAACGGCTACAAACGGTCAACGCACCCTCTTTACACGCCGCCACAAGGTTCGCTACGCCACGCTACATCTATAGCTAGCTACATCGCCGGGTGTCTCAAGTAGCCAGCTGTTGCTCATTTACACACCGCTACAACCAGCTACTATGGGCGGACCTGGTGCAGCAGGGACAGCACATAGGCGTGCTCCAATTGTGGATTACAAGACTTCCGTACGCTGATAGGACGAAGCAATAACATCCTGATTGGGCAGGCATCGCAGGAGGCTGAGTAATACAGCACGCTCGAGCGATTGTGTAGTGTGACTCGTCAGCTCCTTAAATATGCCTCCCTATGCAGCGACTACCAATCGTCATGCAGCAGCTTCCACCAATGATCGCACATGGGGCGCGGTAACATGGAGCCGAGGTCACGCCTTAGCTACATTGCAGCTACAGCCCCGGGTGTCCAGAGTTCCCTTCCTTTGCTTCTTTACACGCCGATACAGCTCGCTACCATCGTCGATATAGCCATCTGTTTTCGAGCAGAGCCCATAAACAGATGTATCTGTCGCCGGCTGTAGCGTCGCATCTTCAGACGCCGCTACGACGGGCTACATTGACGCTACAAGCTACATTTGTAGCCTGTAGCGCGATGTATCCAGCCTGCCGTGGCGGCGTGTAAAGGTACCCTTAGGGTACCTTTACACGCGGCTACATTTCTAGGGTGGCTACAGGTAACTTACTGGTTGCAGTGAAATCATGGAGACAAGCTTCTATCTTGTTGCTGTGTACAAATGGAATAATCTCTCCATGATTTCACTGCAACCAGTAAGTTACCTGTAGCCACCCTAGAAATGTAGCCGCGTGTAAAGGTACCTTTAGTGTTAACTTAACTATACAATAGAGATAACACTCTCAGGGGGCTAAGTTGGAATAGGTTCTTATATATGGTTGATTAGCCTTTCAGGCTGAGGAGTTAGTATAAAATAAAATAGACAGTTTCTTTGTTTCCTTTTTTCTTTTATTGTAACCACCTCAGAGGAGAATACGAAAGGGCATTTTGACAATCAGCGAGGAATCAGAAATATATTTGTACGATTATATTTGCATCAATATTCCTTTTCTTGAAACTTGCAAGATTTGATATTCTCCTTTGATACTATCACTATCAATAATGTTGATATTGTTGTATGTTTTTTTTTTCTTTTCTAAGCTAAAAATAATAAAAATTGATGGTTCAAAAAAAAAAAAAAAATAGGTGAACATTCCAAAAATATGATTTATGAATTTGTACCATGAACATGTCTATTAAATTTGATGTTAAAAGTTGGTGACTTAAGACAAAGGGATATCACAAGGACAAAACTAGATTAGACTATCTGAATTCTGTTCAGCTCAGAGTTTTATGGCTACTTGTAAAATACTTTGTTGGGGGGAAGCACAAAGACGTTCTCTGCAGCTACCTTACGAACGAACAGGGGACAGAGATGTACGTCAGCTGTCTTTTTAAAATAATGAAAAGAATTCATCTTTTCCTGCCAAGTAGAATAATGTGCTATACTAAAAAGCTTTATCAAGATCTCATCTGTCCACAAAACGCTTTCCCAGAAGAATTTTTACTTACTCGCATGCATTTTGGCAAACTGAAGTCTACCTTTTTTTGTGTCCGTGTGTCAGCAGTGGGGGCCTCCTGGGTGTCCTGGCACAGTTTCATTTAATTCAAATGTCAGTGGATAGTTTGCACTGACACTGATGCACCCTGAGCCTGCAGGACAGCTTAAATCTCTTTGTAACTAGATTGGGGCTGCTTATCAACCATCTGGTAAAATCACGTGTACCAGTCCCAATCTTTCATCAATTTTTCTCTGCCGTTCATGTCAAGGGAAATTAGCTACAGCACCACAGATTGTAAATTTCTCTATCAAGTTGAACACCGTGGAACCTAGGAAAGTACACCTAGCGTACCATCTAGTGTAATGTATAAAGGGACATGGTAAGTTGTAGATATAACCAGTTTCCCAGTGTTGTACATATAGATTGGCTAGTGACGGGGAAACTTTAGCTCCCATCGGGCAGCCTAGCAACTGCATGTAAAATTGATTATCAAATTTAAAGAAGTTACTGGTTAGCAAATGTTCCAGACACATCATTAGGAAATCTTTTACATTCTTTTCAAAAACATCTGTGTGCATCAGATTTTCATGCACGACTTGTAAACCAACGTCGTGTTTAATAGAAGAATATAACTGTGTAACATCCATAGTGACCCATTTAGAGCTGCTGTTCCATTTTAATTGTTCGAAACACTGAAGTGTTTGGTATCTTTTATTCTGCCCCTCATGCCCTCCACCAAGACTTGATCGGTTACTTCATGAAGGTGAATACATAGGTGCCATTGATAAAAAAATTAGTGAATTTTAATGGTGACACATCCTACATGTCCTGTCTTTCATGCCCTCCCCAAGACCCACAAGGGAGTCTTTCCTCCATCTCTGAGGCCGATCGTGGCAGGAATTGGTTCCCTGCACGAAAGGTTATCAGAGTGGGTTGATGGCAAACTTCGAGTCTTGGTGGAGGGCATGAAGTCTCTGTAGTTTAAATTAACTCAGGGATCATATATGCAGGGGTGAAGGATATGAGATTGCGACCAGAATGATTTGACTCTAATCAGTACTTAGTACCATTTATTGCCTATGTTATTGCCGTTATGTCTATGGGTTCACTTAAATATATGTACCCCGTTTTCGTGCATGAGAACGGACTAGACAATTCATAAATTTTTGTAATTTTACAGTTTACACATTTTCCTCTTTCCCACAGTAATACATGTTTTTCATTTTCAGAATTGTATTTTGGATTTTATCCTTCTTGTTCAAAGCCTGGCATGAGATGGGTTAAAAAGGTCTCCCAATGTCATGATTACTAATTTGTAACACTTGTGTATGGTGGGCAGGGTATAATGTTTATATATATATATGTGTGTAATGTTTTTATTTGACATGCTGAGGACTAAGGGGTTGGTTCCCCGAAACGCGTCCAGCGTTCTGTCCTGTCTACCATATTTTAATATGATTAAATAAAGGACAAAGAAAAAAAGAATTGGTCTCTGGCATTCCTCATTTAAGCAGTGGCGTAATTATTGCAGTCGCAGGGGTCGGAGCTGCGACAGGGCCCGGACGTACAGAGGCCCGCTGCCCCCTGCAACTGCTGATCTCATCACCTGCTTCAGATGGATGTACGTCCCCGAGTCGCACATCCATGTCACTGTGCGGTAGCACAGGCCACTTTAGGGCCCGTGTGTCAGGGAGAGGAGCCTCCTTCTTCCTACTGCTGCCATCCCTCCCCTCGCTTCCTCTTACCCACATTCTGAGGAGGTGATGATGTGTGTGCCACTGTGGAACGCATATAAGCAGGCTGGTTCTGCCTCCTCCACACTAGGAGTAGGCGGCACTTCCTGCTCAGAAAAGCATCCTGTGAAAGTGGAGAATAACGCTTTATAACTTACTCATTAGCGATGTTAATGAGCTGGGGCTATATTCTTTAGCCCCTAAGGCGGGCCATCTTCGTCATAATATCACGCCCTAATAGACGTGATCTTCTATGCATATTGTATTCAGCGCCTCCCTGCTCTCCTCCCTGCTCTCCTGACAGGTTCCCTTAAATTGATAGTTTGAACCAATGGCGTGCTTACGCATCTGGCCCAAACTGTGCACTCTCCGATGCTGAAACATAAACCAGTATCGGAGGAGGGCAGTAGCACTGAAGCTGGCCAGGATCGGGAGCTAAAAGCGTTCCAGTGATTCAATAGGCTGAACAGAAAAGTGTGTACAAGTACAGTATAATCTCTGCACATGTTCGGTGACTGCCGGAAGATTGCAGCAGTAGACGGTAACCTCGGCAATGAGCAGCAAACAATGAAACACAACAGTATTTTTCATAGGAATGAGCCATTAATTTATTCAGTTGATTGCAAAGTTGCTTGTTTTACAAGACTGTATGTAAATTTACACAGAGTAAAAAGAAAAATGAAGATATGGAAAACAAAGAAAAACACTATGGGAAAATGAATAAGAATTATAATTTATAGAAATGATTTAATACAATTTATTATTGCTGTTTCATGGCACCACATGTGATGCATGGAGATGTGTGAGAAACAGCTGCCTCATGTAAGCCTCCCTTAACCCCTTTTCGACCTCTGACGTAAATGTACGTCATAGGTCGTGTCCCTCCCTTTAATGCAAGCTGCCACTGTGAGCCAGCATCATCCCCTGCACATCTCAGCTGATCTCATCAGTTGAGATGTGTAGCTAAAGGTACACGATATCGGCAACAATCTCGGTGGCGCGCGGTCGTTTTTGACATCATTTCAACATCGCTGGTGAGATGTCACACGTCTAGATATCGTGGACGACTCACCAACGATGTTGTGAGCAGGGATCGTTCGCCAACCCCGCGAATGATCTCTGCTCATTGCTGTGAATGGGCAAAGTCATCCATGGCATCGTTATCGTGGTGTCACACAGAACGATGCAGCATGTTGCTAGAGTTGAGATCGTCAGGTTTACCAACTTGTTGACAGCACTATCCAAAACCTGTTCCAGATCGTGATCGGAGATCCCATGAAGCATTATGGGATCTTGATCTGTCACCTGCAGAGACAAGGGTCCTTTGGTGAACCCGGAAGCTTTCCGGGATCACTTCCTGTGGATGGTTGGTGAGCGCCAGCATCCACAGTAATCATTTGTGCTATGTACTGAAGGGCTGCAGCTCTTCAGTACATAGAACAAGCAAATGGACTGTAGAGTGCTGAGGCCCTTTAGGGGGCCAGTGTAAAATAAAAAGAAAATTATAAAAAAAATATTTTTAAAAATATAAAAAAAAACACAAAAGTTCAAAACACAAAAGTTCAAACTTTACCTCATTCAAAATAAAACTATTAAAAAAATAAAAAAAATACACATATTTGGTACCTCTGTGTTCTCAAATGCCCGATCTATCAACATATAAATCAATTAATCAGATCTGTAAACTGCATAACGGAAAAAAAAGTCCAAACGCCAAAATTATTTTTTTTTTGGTCACCGCAGCATTGTAATAAAATGCAATAACAGGTGATGAAAACATCATATCCACCCAAAATTGGTATCATTAGAAACGACAGCTCAAGCAGCAAAAAATAAGCCGTCACACAGCCCCAGATCCCAAAAAATGAGGGCACTACGGGGCACAGTACAAGGCAATAAAAGCGCAATTCTTTTTCTTTAACCTTCTTAGCGGTATTCCCGAGTGTGACTCGGGGTTAACTTTCACTTTCAAAAGCGGTAACCCGAGTCACACTCGGGCTTACCCGCGGCTGCTGCCGCTGCTATTTGTGAAGCCCTGGGGGTTGCTATTACAGCCCAGCACTGCCACCCGCCACCCCTGCTGTGGGTGAGACCGGGGAATGATGTGCTGTTACAGCACTGCCGCCCGCCCCCCCTGCTGCAGCCGCGCGAGTGAGGAGGGAGACCGCCGAGGAGACTGCCACCCGCCGCCCCTGCCGTGGGTGAGACCGGGGGATGATGTGCTGTTACAGCACTGACGCCCGCCCCCCCTGCTGCAGCCGCGCGAGTGAGGAGGGAGACCGCCGAGGAGACTGCCACCCGCCGCCCCTGCCGTGGGTGAGATTGGGGGATGATGTGCTGTTACAGGACTGCCACCCGCCCCCCCTGCTGCAGCCGCGCGAGTGAGGAGGGAGACCGCCGAGGAGACTGCCACCCGCCGCCCCTGCCGTGGGTGAGACCGGTGAAGGGGGGGGGGCATCAGGTCTTACCTACTCCTTGCTGCCGACGCCATGTAGGGGATATGGCGACACCCACTTCTCCACAGCCTGCCCCCTAGGGTTAGGGTTAGTGTCAGGGCTAGGGTTAGGGCTTGGGCTAGGGTTAGTGTTAGGGCTAGGGTTAGGGCTTGGGCTAGGGTTAGTGTTAGGGCTATTGTTAGGGTAAGGGGGCGATATCACTGCCCATTCATGCGGAGACGTGGGGGCGTGGCCTATCGCCGGCATCATCGCCCCTACGTCGCCACATGTAAAGGGGCGATGTCGCCGGTCCCGGCCGGTCGCCTGGTTTCACAGCAGTGCTGTGAAACCTGGCGACCATCATGGGGCGATGTGCACACATCGCCCCATGTAACCAGGTGGCAGCAACCTGTCAGGCGATGGGAGCCATAGGCTCCCATTGTCCTGCATCGCCGCCGGGGTTGTCAGACACCCCGGCGGCGATGCCGCCCTACAGGTTGCCGGCACGGGGCTGGAGGAGTCGCCCCGTCTAAACGGGGGACGGCGCTGGTGGCGGCGAGAGCGTGCGCGCCCCCGCCATTCACCGCCGACATCTCCAGCCCCGTTGCCCCGTGTGACGGGGCCCTTAGGGTTAGGGCTAGGGTGTTAGGGTTAGAGCCTGGGCTGCAGACGAGAAGAGGGGCGGGAACACCTAAGGGAAGCTGGATGCTTCCCTCAGTTACCCTCCTCTCCTCTGTCACAGGGACATCCAGCGATGTCCCCGCTGTGATCGCCAGTGAGAGCTCCTTCGGATGCCTCCATATGACTTCCTGGTTCCGTCTCTGTGAGCCGCAGCGGCTCATTGGAGGCGGAACTGGGCGGGAAATACAAATGTATAAAATTTCTGCCCATAAAAGAAATTTTTTTAAAAAATGGTACCGCTTTTAGCACAAAGTTCCTGACATAATCATACCGCCAGGGAGGTTAACAACCTCTGAATTTTGGTGAATCCCTTAGATAACAGTAATAGTATACATGTTTGGTATCTTCGAACTCGTACCAACCTGAGGCATCACACCGTCATGTCAGTTTTACCATATAGTGAAGATGGTGAATAAACCCCCCAAAAAAAGTTTAATTGCACTTTTTTTTTTGCAATTTCACCACACTTTGAATTTTCTCCCCATTTCCCTGTACACTATATGGTTAAATAAATAATTGCATCTGAAAGTACAACTCGTCCTGCTAACAACAAGCCGTCATATGTCTATATTGATGGAAACATAAAACAGTGATGGCTCTTGGAAGAAGGGGAGGAAAAAACAAAAAATGGAAAATCACCGGGGGTGAAGGGGTCAATACAATTATTAATGCTAATTCATGGACACTGCATGTGATGCATGGAGATAGTCTCAATACAGTTATCTCTGCTCACACACACTTGGTGCCTTTCATATCACCACATCTCCTATGTATAGACCTACAATGTGCACAGTGCTCCACACAACCCTATGACAACACTTCTGGGGCGGAGAAGCGGCTGACTGACGGACTTCCCGCGCAAGTGTAAAGCTCGCTTGTCATTGGTTCGCTATTTCGTGACGTCACGAGGAGTTGATAAATCCAGCCAGGAGGAGGTGTGGCGCAGAGGCTCCTCCCAGTGCGTTATATTCCCTAGCGGGCGCTGACCTCCGGTAGTCGCGGCTCCGCTCTCGGTGTTCGCTCTCAGGGCTCTCACCTTATACTGCCCGGTCTGGTTCTGCCTCTGCACTCGGTATGTCGCTGCCGGCAGACTGTATTGTATAACGGCGCTGTGGCCGTTTGTCATGGCGCACACTGCACTGCCCCCTGCTGGACGGTGTGACGAGCGTTTTCTCTGCACCTTCAGTTGCAGCTGCTCTATGGGATTTGCAGTCCAGAATGGCGCCGCTGTGCACTTGTCCTGCCAGCTTTTGGTGTGGTCTGTTCACCAATAGCATCTAATGAGTTGGGTGGGGACTTAAGGGGGGTCATCACTCAGACATAATGTACATGAGTGGTGCCAGGGGGCGGACATATCATTGGTACAATCGGGCCCTTGTGGTGAGGGGGCCTATATCCACCTTCAAAGCATGTTGATGAGTTATAAAGGGCCCCATGTATTGTTCTTGCACAGGGACCTTTTTTTCTGTCTCTGTCCACCATTGATGGTGCCAGTATAGGTCACATCTGGGGCATATATTGATATGCAGCATGGGATCTCCCATCAATAGCCCTTCATTGTGGTGTGTAAGGCTGCCTTCACATTTGCGTTTGTGTCTGCATGCTGATGGCATGCAGACACAAACGCTGTCAAAAGCAGTGTTGAAATGATGTGTCCGCAGCGGATAATGTCGGCGCTGTCCGGGGGCGGGCCGGAGGAGGAGTTCAGCGCCGGAGATCTCCTCCTCCCCGCCGCCGGTAAGCATCGGGACCTGTCGGCGGGGAGTACAGCTGATGTGACAGCTGTTTGAATCTTCCCGCGTCGACACCGAGAGGAGATGTCGGCGCGGGAAGATTCAAACAGCTGTCAAATCAGCTGTACTCCCCGCCGACAGGTCCCGGTGCTTACCGGCGGCGGGGAGGAGGAGGACAGCAGTGGCTCAGCTGATCTCCCGGTGGCCGTCGGTGAGCTCCTGTGACATCACCGGCGGCCACCGGGAGATTTTTCAATGGGTCCGCAGCGTTCTCCCGCGCTGTCAAGCGCTGAACACTGCGGACCCATTGAAGACAATGCATGTTTTGTGCGCTTGGGGACGCTTGACGATTTTCCAAGATCCCCGAGCGCACAAAAAATGCAACATGCTGCGTCCCGGGTGCGGATGCTGGACACCGGAAGGAGCATATATCGTCCGCACCCGAACGCAGCAAACGCAGTCACTATACGTTCCTATGTTAAACATAGGAACCGCAGTGCGCATGCGTCTGACTGCGTATGGGAACGCAGCATACGCTGCTTTCCCATACGCAAATGTGAAGGCACCCTTATTGAGCAGAAGTCCCGGCATTCTTATTTTATTGCCCCTATGTTGTGATTATGGTTTTGCAGCTGCTGGGCTTTTTCAGGAGCTGCTCCCATCAGTCTCATCATTCTTATCAGACTGTGTGCACGCACCCTTATGATCAGTATACGCAGCGTCTTGCCGCTGCATCCAAAACGCTGCGTACTACAGTATAAGCATAGTGGATGGGATTTTAAGAAATCCCATCCTCACTATGCTTAACCCAACTGCAGCGATCCGACAGCTGTGGTGCGGGTTACCGGCATTTTGCTCCTCCTCCTCCGCATGTTCATTTCATACTGCGAAGTCGGAAGCTGCTCCCATCGGGTGACTGCAGGGAGAAGCCGCCCGGCACCCTCCGCACATGGTGAGTACAGGGTGGCTGCGGTCTCCCTGCAGGCACCTGCGGCTTCGCTCAGGTCCGGAGGAGCTGCGTCCAACACGCAGCTCCTCCAGACCGTGAGCACATAGCCTAAGGCTAAGTGCACACTGTGCATATTTTTTTTTGCTTGCTTTTTTCCAGCCTCAAAAACACAGCTGTTTCCAAAAAGCATGCATGCCTTTCAGCTATGTGACCACTCTGCTTTTCTGCTGTGTTTTTGTAAGGGCTGCATTTTTCACCCCACTAGAATGGCTGGCAAGTATAAAATGCTGCACAAGATAATTGACAAGGACTTTGAAAACCACACAGTGTACACAGCTTTTTGAAAATCACATTGACTTTCATTACAAAAATGTGTCATGCATTTTTGGTGGAGAAAACGCAGCAGAAAAACAGTGTGCACATAGCCTAAGGGTGGCTTCACACTTGCGTTCGCCTGTGCTGCACATTGCAGCGGGCGAACGCAAGCCGAGCGCAAGCACCACCCATCCCTATGTTTAATATAGGGGCGCGCGGTGTATGCGCTCGGGTGCGGATGGCCGTGCGCACCCATTGCCCGCCATGTGTGATTTGTATGCATGTGGATATTGCGTTCATAGTGTGGACGAGGATGTATGAATTGAATGCAAGCATCCGCATGCGTACAAATCACACATGGCGGGCAATGGGTGCACACAGCCATCCGCACCCGAGCGCATGCACCATGCAAATCCCATGTTAAACATAGGGATGGGTCGGTGCTTGCGCTCGGTTTGAGTTCGCCCGTCGCAATGCGCAGGCGAACCCAAGTGTGAGGCCACCCTAAGTCATTGAATGTGTGTAATGCCATGACTGCTTCAAGGGAACCTGACCCCTATAAATCAGCCCCCAGTCTATTTATACCTGTCCCTGCACCACTAGTATAGCATTGTAGGCATTCCTTTGTGTCAAAAATGGGTATTTGTAAAGTTTATAAAACTGCTTTTTTTACCTTCAGATCTGCGGCTTCTCAGTTCTTGAGAAGTCACACAGGGCGTTCCCTGTGGCTTCTCATCGCCGCCTGCACATCAATTATTCACGCCCAGATATGCAATGCGCATCGCAAAGTCAGCAATACACCCAAATGAGTGTACTGATGTCAGTATAGCCGGATATGACGCATATAGCGTCATACCGGCTATATCGCCCATGGTGGAGGGTGAGGGAGATCACAATGCCTTAGCACGCTCATCTGGGCGTGAATAATTGATGTGCAGGCGGCGATGAGAAACCACAGTGAACGCCCTGTGTGACTTCTCAAGAAGCTGCAGATCTTAAGGTTAAAAAAGCAGTTTTATAAACTTTACAAATACCAATTTTTGACACAAAGGGATGCCTACAATGCTATACTGGTGATGCAGGGACAGGCAGTGGCGGAACTTGAGCCTGGGGGCCCTGGTGCAGCTGTAGGTGAGGACCGGGGGGGGGGGTGCTGGTAGCTGTAGTTTTGGGGTTTGCGAGCGGCTCCTACCTGCGCCGAGCCGCGAATTGCAGGTCTGAGAGCTGGGGCGGCAGAGGAGGGGCGGGAACAGCCAAGAGAAGCAGGAAGCTTCGCTCAGTTAACCTCCTCTCCTATGACATAGGGTCACGAGGGGCGGCTGTGCAGGGCCCCCTACAGGTGCTTGAGGGGCCCCCTACCCAGTCATGGTAGGTTCGCCCCTGGGGACAGGTATAGACTGGGGGTTGATTTTTAGGGGTCAGGTTCCCTTTCAGCCAGTAAGTTATGTCCCTGAGCACAGTTGGTGAGTTAAAAAAAAAAATGCAGACCTCACTGACCCCAGGTCCACCAGTGAGTCTCCATCACTGCTTGCAGTTACTGTTACATAGACACTACTACTACAACCCCTGGCAAAAATGATGGATTCACCGAGTTCGGAGGATGTCCATTCAGTTGTTTAATGTTGTAGGGAAAAAAGTAGATCACAGACATGGCACAAAGCTAAAGTCATTTCAAATGGCAACTTTATGGCTTTAAGAAACACTAAAATAAATCAAGATAAAAAATTTGATAGTAAGGGTAATTTTTTTCAGACCAAGCAGAGGGAAAAAATTATGGAATCACTCAATTCTGAGAAAAAAAATATGGAATCATGAAAAACAAACACACAATAGAACACTCCAATACATCACTGGTATTTTATTGCACCGCCTCTGGCATTTATAACAGCTTGCAGTCTCTGAGGCATAGACTTAATGAGTGACAAACAGTACTCATCATCAATCTGGCTCCAACTTTCTCTGATTGCGATTGCCAGATCAGCTTTGCAGGTTGGAGCCTTTGTCATGGACCATTTATTTCAATTTCCACCAAAAATTTTCAATTGGATTGAGAGCTGTACTATTTGCAGGCCATGACATTGAACTTATGTGTCTTCTTTCAAGGAATGTTTTCAGTTTTTGCTCTATGGCAGGATGCATTCTCTTGATAAATGGTTTTATCATCCCCAAACATCCTTTCAATTGATGGGATAAGAAAACTGTCCAAAATATCAATGCAAACTTGGGCATTTATTGAAGATGTAATGACAGCCATCTCCCAGTGCCTTTACCTGACGTGCAGCCCCATATCATCAATGGCTGTGGAAATTTGCATGTACTCTTCATGCAGTCCTCTTTATAAATCTCATTGGAACGTCACCAAACAAAAGTTCCAGCATCATTACCTTGCCCAATGTAGATTCATAACTGAATATGACTTTCACCCAGTTATCCACAGTCCACGATTGCTTTTCCTTAGCCCATTGTAACCTGTTTTTTTTCTCTTTAGGTGTTAATGATGGCTTTTGTTTAGCTTTTCTGTATGTAAATTCCATTTTCTTTAGACGGTTTCTTATAGTTCGGTCACAAACATTGACTCCAGTTTCCTTCCATTAGTTCCCTCATTTGTTTTGTTATGCATTTCCTGTTTTGGAGACATATTGCTTTGTTTCTGGTCTTGATGCTTTGATGTCTCCCTTGGTCTACAAGTATGTTTGCCTTCAACAACCTTCCCATGTTATTTGTATTTGGTCCAGATTTTAGACACGGCTGACTGTGAACAGCCAACGTCTTTTGCAACATTGCGTGTTGATTTACCCTCTAAGGGCCCTTTCACATCTGCGTTTATTTGAAATCGCGGCAGATGCGGTGAAAAAACCGCATCTGCCGCGATTGCCGCATAACCGCTGCACTTGCGGCGCGGTTGCGGTAATCCCCATAGAAAGTATAGGGGGACTTGCGGCAGGTGTGGCAAGTGCGGTTTTGCACTTGCGGCAGGTGCGGCCGCGAAAAAAACCGCGGCTGACCGCGGTTTTTTTCGCGGCCGCACCTGCTGCAAGTGCAAAACCGCACTTGCCACACCTGCCGCAAGTCCCCCTATACTTTCTATGGGGATTACCGCAACCGTGCCACAAGTGCAGCGGTTATGCGGCAATCGCGGCAGATGCGGTTTTTTCACCGCATCTGCCGCGATTTCAAATAAACGCAGATGTGAAAGGGCCCTTAGGATGCTTTCACACTGGCATTTTTGAAAAAATGCGGCAGATCCGGTCAAAAAAACGCATCTGCCGCATTTTCCGCCTAACGGCTGCACTTGCAGCACAGTTGCGGCAAGCCCCATGCATTGTCTATGGGGCTTGCGGTAAGCGTGCGGCAGACGCGGCAAGTGCGGTTGCAGCAGATGCGGCCGCGAAAGAAATCGCCGCTGACCGAGGTTTTTTTTGCGGCCACATCTGCCAGAACCGCACTTCCTGAGTCTGCAGCACACTTACCGCAAGCCCCATAGACAATGGATGGGGCTTGCAGCAACTGTGCTGCAAGTGCAGCTGTTATGCGGAAAATGCAGCAGATGCAGTTTTTTTGACCGGATCTGCCACATTTTTTCAAAAACACCAGTCTGAAAGGGGCCTTGTAATGGTGGGTTTACACACACCAATCATTGTATCCAATCTCTGAACCAATCTCTGGTTGCAGTGAAATCATGGACACATAGTTCCATTTTGTGGCTGTGTACAACATGAAGCAATGTGTCCATGATTTCACTGCAACCAGAGATTGGTTCAGAGATTGGATACAATGATTGGTGTGTGTAAACCCACCATAAGAGTTTGGTAATCCTCTCCTTTGTTTCAATTCACATCTCTTGTGTTGGAGCCATGATTCATGTCAGTCCACTTGGTGTAACAGCTCTCCAAAGTATCATCGCTCCTTTTTAGATGCAGACTAACAAGCAGATCTAATTTGATGCAGGTGTTAGTTTTGGGAATGAAAATTTACAGGGTGATTCCATAATTTTTTTCCCTCTGCTTAGTCTGAAAAAGGTACCCTTACTGACTACCACACTTTTTTAATCTTCATTTCTTTGTGTTTCTAATGGCCGCTTTACACGTCCCGATATCGTCGTCCAACTTCGATAAAAAGTCACGTGGTTCGTGCGTTGACGCCGATATCGTGCGTGGTGCGAATGTGCAATTCGATGCAAGAACGATGCCAAAACGATATCGGGGGAGAAATGAGCAGGCTCTCCAACTGCCCGATATTGGATGGATGATCTGGCAGTATCGTACTGTGTGACAGCCCAACAACGATTTGGAGCACAACTTCCCCTATTCACTCCCATGGTAAATGGTCGTTCCCTGGTTCACTCGTACAAGGGGGCGTATACATCGCAGTTGTGTTGCCTGCCGATATCTTCCTGTGTGACAGCTCCTATGCGATCCTGGATTACTGCCAAAAATGTGCACGCTCCCGTGCCGTTGTATACAATATCGAAACGATGTTGGGGCGTTTGAAGCGGCCATAAGGCTCCTTTCACATTACGATTTTGTTAAATCCGATGCTGTCCGATAAAAATCAGCATTGGATCCGATTTAGCCCCCATATTCTCCAATGGGGATTGGATTTGGCATAATTGCCATCCGATTTGCCTCCAATCCGATTCTGTACGATTTTGTCTGATTTTTTTTTTTTTTTTGCAGGAGCTAAAATCGTAGACTGCTACTATTTTGGGTCCTGAAAAAAATCGGAGAGAATAGGATCGGAAGCAAATCAGATGGCAATTATGCCAAATCCGATCCGATGACTTTAACATGGGGCCCTATGGAGCAGGGTCCGAGGAAACATCTGATGTCTCCTCGGCCCCGATTTTAGTGTACTGAGCATGCTCAGTACATGGTCAGTACACTAAAACTATTGTGTGCTGCCTAATTTAACTTCTGCAATGTATATACATACATTGCGGAAGTTAAATATAGCTAAAATCAAGTGTTTAAAATAAAAAATCTTTATTCTCACCTGCTAGCGCTCCCCCGGTGTCTTAATCAGCTCCCGTTCTGTAACAGGACCTGGGATGATGTCACAACCCGATCAGCTGATCGGGTCACATGAGCGGTTACCGCGGTAACCGCTCATGTGACCCGATGATGCTTCTGACATCATCGCAGGTCCTGTAAAACCTATCAGGAGCTCTATGGAGATGCCGCGGGAGCGCTGGCAGGTGAGAATAAAGATTTTTTTTTTTTTTTTTTTATGTTGGAATGACAGGAGAGGAGACAGGAGGGGGAGCTAGGTGACGGACCAAAAACTGATCCTGCGAAATGTCAGAATCGGATGCCTATTTGGCATCCGATTGCAGGGATCAGTTTGGATCCAATGCTGTCCGATTTTTATCGGACAGCACTGGATTTAACAAAATCGTAATGTGAAAGCAGCCTTAAAGCCATAAAGTTGCCATTTGAAATGACTTTAGTTTTGTGCCATGTCTGTGATCTGCTTTTTTTCTCTACAACATTAAACAACTGGATGAACAGTGATTCCATAATTGTACATTTAGTCATCCCGGCGGCTCTTTGTTGACAAGATGTCCTTCATCACCAGATACCAAGTGTGTCGGTAGACCCTCAACACAGCGCAATCTTTTTCTTTTAAGCCAAGTGCACGCCGTGCTTTTCTGCTGCATTTTTTGTAAGAGCTGCTTATTCACCTCATTAGAATGGCTGGCAAATGGAAAACACAGCCCAAAAAAAACCCAAGATAATTGACAGGGACTGAAAATCGCATGTTTTTTTTCTGGTATCACTGAAAAACGCACATAGTGTTCACAGCTTTTTGAAAATCACATTGACTTTTCCCATCGCCACGACAGCACCCACAGAGAGAGGGGATCCGCCCCCAGGGAAGGAAACCTACAGATAAAAAGGGGCGGCCCCCTCGCCTCCTCAGTTGGTTTCCTGTCCCTGATGGGAACCTACAGTTAGCAGGTCTTCTGCTTACCTGGGTCCAATCAGCCTCTGTGCGGTGTCCGTGTGAACGGCAGGGCCTGGGACTGCAGATGCATCGTTGGGAAGTCCTGTCTCAGGCTCTCTCTTCGTCTGGCCGTCGCCATGCTGTGTCAGCTACTGGAGTGGTCCGTCCTGCCGCATGGGGAGCGCAGGGGGCTCTGTGAGGAAGACGCCTCGGGTGCGCTATTGATCACTGGGCTCCCCCTTGGACGGTCAGGGGCGCTGGTGTGGTGTCCGCCTGTCATCGGCGCCTTTTTACGGCTCCTATGGGACACGCTGGGGCGCGGTGGTCGGGTGGGTGCTGGGGAGGCGCCGGCGGTCCCGTAGTCGCCTCCGGCAGGTCTGAGTGTGGGGGGGGGGGGAGTGTGGCGGCGTGCGCTCCTGTGCTTCAGGATGGGCGGGCGCGCATGCGCAGTGCCTTTCTGCTCTCAGACCCAGGAGGTGATGTCATTTCCGCTTCCGGGGTTGCTGGGGAAGGTGGACTAGGGGAGGATATGGATATACAGGCGTGCGGACGTCTGGGGCCTACAGTCATGTCCTCTCCTGGGGCTTGAGAGGGGCGCCCTCTGAATGAAGAGGTGCATGGCAGCAGAGTTAAGTCTGGTGGTCGCTCCAGGGTTGAGGGCTCCACGGACAGGAGTGAGAAGGCAAGGATGGCTACATCTCCCACTCCAGCTGGACCTCCACCTCCGGGACCGGTACATGGGGCGTGCTGTATTTCTGGGTAAGTTCAGGCTGTGCCTCTGTTCTGACACTGTCCTACTTGTCTGTGTCCCTCTCCTAGGTTAAGAAGGTGAAGCACCAGCAATGTGCTCTGTGTCCCCAACTTCTCCCTGATTCTTATACTAAGCGCCTGTGCCAATCTTGTATTGACACCACAGTACATGAGGAGTCCTCTGTGACAGATATTCGGGCCATGATTCGGGAGGAATTAGTCTTTTTCGCACCAAAGTCAGTTTAAAAAACATAGGAAAAAGCCGGCCTTGCCCAGAAAAAACGCTGTTCTTTTCCGGTCAGTTCTGCGCTGAAGGATGTGGTTCAGCGGGAATGGGACAAACAGGAACGCAGAGGTTCGCTTCCTTCATCCTCCAAGAGGCGTTATCCCTTTGACGATAAGGATTTATTGTCGTGGTCTAAGGTTCCGAAAGTGGATGTGGCAGTCGCCTCGGCTTCTAAACATTCGTCCCTGCCTGTGCATGATTCGGGACTGCTCTCAGATCCATTAGATCATAAGGCGGATATGCTCCTTAAACGTTCTTGGGAGTCCTGCACAGGGGCCTTTAAACCTGCCGTATCTGCTACTTGTACGGCGCAGTCCATGTTGGTCTGGATTGATCAATTAGAAGATCAACTCAGGAATGGTGTTTCAAAGGACAAGTTGCTTTCCTCACTTCCACTGATCGGGGGGGCACTGCTTATTTGGCTGATGTCTCGGCGGATTCCCTGAGATTGGCAGCCATATCGGCGGGTCTTACTAATTTGACTCGTCGGGCCTTATGGCTTAAAGGCTGGAAAGGGGATGCACAGGCCAAGAATAGGTTATGTTCATTGCCCTGTCAGGGTGAGTACCTTTTGGCAAGCCCTTAGATGAGCTCCTTGCCAAGGCGGCAGAAAGGAAGTCGCTGTTCCATAATGCTTCTCTTCTGTCCTACAGGAGGGCATTCAGGCGCAGGTCGTTCGGTCAGAAGAAGCCCTATAAAGACCGCAACAGATGGGACAACAAATGGGATAACAAGGCTTCAAAGGCCAAAGGTGCCGTCTTTGGTTCCTCCTCCAGGAGAGATAATAAGTTCGGTAGTCCTGTCCCTCCTGTAGGGGGCAGGTTGCATATTTTTTCCACAAGATGGCAAGCTATTACTTCTAGTCTTTGATCCTGTCTATTGTGTCATCGGGTCTGATGTTAGATTTTGAGGTTTTTCCTCCGGATTTTTTTGTGCAGACTTCCCCTCCGTCTCTGTTGCAGCAGCAGGCACTGGAGTTGGAGGTTCGAAGTTTGTTGGAGAAGCGAGTCTTGTTGGAGGTCCCTGGGGACCAGGAAGGAACCGGGGTTTACTCCCCTTTATTCTTGGTTTCTAAACCTGATGGGTCCTTTCGGACTATTAACTTGAAGCGTTTGAACACTTTTTTTGCGGTTTTCTAGTTTTAAGATTGAATTGATTCCATCGGCTATTAAGGTCTTGTTTCCTAGGTGTTTTATGACGGTCCTGGATTTAAAAGATGCATATTACCATCTGCCGATTCATCCGGACCATCAGAAGTTCCTCCGGGTGGCCATCATGTTCGACGGTCGGCTCCGGCATTTTCAGTTTGCAGCAATGCTGTTTGTCCTCGCCATGGCCCCACGTATATTCACCAAAGTGATGTCAGAGGTGATGATGAGTTTTCGTCATCAGGATATTCTTATTGTGCCGTATCTTGATGATTTTTTGATTGTGGGAAATTCAGCTTCTCAGTGCAGAGATCGCCTGTCGCAGACCATTTCTTTTTTGCAGTCCTTAGGCTGGTTGATCAACTAGGATAAGTCTAGGATGCAAGGCAGGGCTGCCCGCTGTCCCCGCTGCTTTTCGCCCTGGCTATTGAGCCCTTGGCTTCGAGGATAAGACGTGCTCCGGATATTGAGGGGTTTCGATATGGCGAGCTGGAGGAGAAGGTGGCCCTCTATGCGGATGACTTTCTGTTGTTTTTAGCTGACCCTGATACTTCACTTCGCAATACCATGTCGCTCCTTACACAGTTTGGGGCCGTTTCGGGGTTGACCGTAAATTGGAAAAAGTCATTGGTTTTGCCGATAGATCCCACAGTCTTTGACATACCCCACGTGCCAGTCGTAAACAGCTTCAAATACCTGGGCATTAATATATCGGGCGACATTTCTGACTATGGGCGTTTAAACCTTACACCTCTAATGTCTACGATTAAGCAGAAGATTAAGGCCTGGGCCAAGCTACACCTCTCGGTGGTGGGGGGGGGTGAATCTGCTGAAGATGGTGATCATGCCTCAGCTTTTGTACGTCCTTCATAACTCCCCAATTTGGCTTTCGCAGAATAGATTTTTTAAAATTAACGCCTTATTCAGGGAGCTTATTTGGGGGGAAAAAGGGAGCACGGATAAAATTGGAACACCTGCAGAGGGGTAAGGAGGAGGGGGGGCTGGCCTTGCCCAACTTTTGGCTGTATTTTCTGTCCTCACAGTGTCAGCATTTGACCGGGGGCGCGGAGCACTCAGTTGCGGGGCAGGGGGGAGGAAAGGGTATCCTTCAGTTTCTGTGGGGGCGAGGACCTCTGCTGGCGAAATTAGAAGCTGGAACCCTTCGACCCTGGGCCCACAGGCTCCCCACGGTGCTACTCATGTTTAAAGTATGGGAAAAATTGAAAAGGCTGAGAGGCATCATTGGTTTTACACGGTATACCCCCATTTGGAACAACCCTCATCTGCCGCACCTGCAGGCGCTGAGGGGATTCGCGCAGTGGCGACGTGTGGGCATTTGGTGGCTCTCTCAGCTGGTGGACATTTGAAACCTTGCAGAGCGAATTTTCGCTCCCACACACCTCGTTCTAGCGGTATTTGCAGGTGCGACACGCCTACATGGCGCAGGCTCGAACGCATTGTATGGACATACACCATGATACTGCTATCGCCATGATTGGCGCGCAAACCTCCACTAAAGGCATAATTTCCTTTGTATACGGATACCTCTTGGCAATGGCTCTGTTAAAACACCCGATACGGGCACTGGACAAATGGGAACAGCAAATAGAGGGTATAACAGCTGAACGCTGGGAGTCGATCATGAGTATGATACCCCGGCTGTCGCTCAATGAGCCCAGACGCCTCTCTCAACTGTATATCCTTTATAGGGTATACAGGACGCCTAAGTGGCTTCATGATTTAGGCCTGAGACGGGACTCATGTTGCCCCAAATGTTCACATGAGGATGCGGACATTCTCCACATGTTTTGGACGTGCCCGCGCCTCCAGATTTTTTGGATTGTGGTACTCCACTTGATCCGGGGGGCAACGGAGCTGGACATCCCCAGAGACCCGATTGTCTGTGTCCTTGGCTGTACGGATGATGTAGGGGGAGATGACTATTCGCATATAGCAGTGGCTAGGATGTTGTTTGCTGCCAGAAAATTAATAGCGGCTCATTGGATATCTGATACGGTACCCTCTCGCAAAGAGTATATCTGTAGCATGAATCTGACCGTGAGTAGGGAAAAAGCTATATACCTCAAACGGGACAGATCTAGGGTATTTGATTAAAATATGGACGGGCTGGATGGACCTTCAGGGGCTGCCGACTGTTAATTAATTGCTTTTGGACTGAGTTATTTCTTTAAGTTGGGAGATATGTTATGCGGATTTTTGGAACATCTTGGGTACATGTTATATTCATATGTGCACTACTATCTTTGTTGAGGAACACTGACCCACTGGACCGGGAGGGGGGAAGGGAGGGATGGTGGTGGTGGGAGGGGGAATTTAATGCAATGCATTTCTTTCTGTATTGTTGTTGAAAAGTTTTAATAAAAACTATCTGATTAAAAAAAAAAAAGGATAAGTCTAGGATGGTTCCTCTGACTTGTCAATCCATCTTGGGTCTACACCTTGATCCTGTGAGTCAGCTGTGTTTTTTGCCGGAGGCCAAGAAGCAGGTGATACTCGCCAAGGTTGGGTTGGCGGTTAGCCATCCTCGCATGTCCTTGCGGTCTGCTATGTCTTTGTTGGGGTCCTTGACCTCTTGTATCATGGCGGTGCTATGGGCTCAGTTCCACACCAGATGTCTTCAGCAGGAGATTCTCTGTGCTGAGGAGGAGTTGCCGGGGTCCCTTGACTGCTTCCTTTCCCTGTCTTCGGAGGTAATCACTTCCCTCTCATGGTGGTTGTCTCCGGGTAACCTCTCTAGGGGGTTCCCTGGGTGGTTTCCCCTTCTAGAGTAGTAGTCACAGATGCTAGTCCAGACGGGTGGGGTGCTCATCTGGGGTCGCTCTGGGCCCAAGGTCAATGGTCAGTCCAGGAAGCACCGGATTCTTCTAATGTCCGGGAACTTAAGGCGATTCTTCAGGCATTGCTTCACTTTCTCCCGTAGTTGGATTCCTGGCACGTCAGGATCATGACGGGCAATATGACTTGTGTCGCGTATATCAATCATAAAGGCGGTACGCGATCGCAGCCTCTGATGTCTATTGCATCACGGATCCTCCGTCTGGCCGAACGTCGTCTCCGGTCCCTCACAGCCCTTCATATCAAAGGAACGGACAACTCCACAGCCGATTTTCTGAGTCGGCATGCTCGCCAGGGCGAATGGACATTGAGCAGACGGGTGTTCCGGCAGATTGTTAGCCTCTGCGGTCTCCCGGATATCGATCTGTTCGCTACCAGGGCGAATCGTCAGGTCGAGCGGTTTGCCTCCCTCCATGTCAGGGACTGTCCGGATGTGGTGGACGCTCTCCAGGTCCCTTGGTCGTTCCCTCTCGCTTATGCCTTTCCTCCGATGTCTATTCTTCCATTGGTCATCAGGAAAATCAGGGAGGAGGGAGTGAGGGTCATTCTCATTGCTCCTTTCTAGCCAAGGAGACCGTGGTTTTCGTGGCTTCGAGCCATGTCCCTGTCGGATTCTTGGATCCTGCCATCAACCCCGTCTCTGCTGTCTCAGGGTCCACTCCGTCATCCTCAAGTGCACGGTCTCCACTTGACGGCGTGTAATTTGAGAGGCAGTTATTAAAATCCAGGGTGTTTTTGGATGGTCTGGTTTCTACCCTTCTTCTGAGTAGGAAGCCTTCCACCACTGACATGCACTGTAGTGTGTGGCGAAAATTTTTGTCTATCACACGGCTCCCTTTTCCGAGGTGGTCCCTACCCGGGCTATTTTGGAATTTCTTCAACGGGGTTGGGACTTGGGGTTATCTGTTAGTACCCTTAAAGTTCAGGTTTCTGCCTTGGGGGCTTTATGTGGGGCAAATGTTGCAGGAGATAGGTGGATTGCTCGGTTTATTTCTGCTTGTGAACGCAGATACTCCGGTTCACATTGCCAGCGTGCCTCCTTGGGATCTGAACTTGGTTCTGGAGGCGCTTACTGGTGCTCCGTTTGAGCCATTAGACTCTTCCTCTCTGAAGATTCTTTCCCTTAAGGCGGCCTTGTTAGTTGCCCTTACCTCTGCTCGGCGGGTTAGTGACATTCAGGCCCCTCTCCATAAACCCTCCGTTCTTATCTGTCTTCCCTGATAGGATAGTGCTGAAGCCTGATCCCTCTTACCTCCCGAAGGTAGTTTCTCGGTTTCACCGTAGTCAGGAGATTGTCCTTCCCTCCTTTTATCCTGACCCAGTTACCCCTGCTGAAGTAAAGTTTCATACTCTCGATGTTCGACGGGCCGTCCTCTCCTACATTGATAGGACTCAGGCAGGGAGGAAGTGTAGGGCTCTGTTTGCCTTCCTTCCAGGGCCTAAGGAAGGGGTCGGGCTTCTCCAAGAGTACCTTGTCCAGCTGGATCAGAGATGCTATTGCTTTGACTTATGAGGCTTCGGGATGGGAACACACTGGCGTTAAAAAAAAAAAAAAAAAAAAGAAAAAAAAAAAAACTGTCAGTTTGTCGTCCAGGAGAGTCGGAGAGAGACATTTATTTTTTGATCTGTGTGGCATACAACAGCTATGCGAGTGGGTTTCATTTTTTTTTTATTATTTTTTTGTCGGCTAACATCCAAGTGCTGTCTGTGTGCAATGCTTTTTTTTTTTTTTTTTTCTCAGCAGCTATTCCTGTACAATCATTTCCAAGAACATTTAACAGTGTCCTCAGCTGCAAAATGATGTATCAGTTAAAAAAATGGATGGCACTAGGATGGTCCATGTGCTGTCCTTGATTTTGTCAGACCCATTGACTTGCATTGGCGAGTCCGCATGAGAATCGCCTGCTGTCACCGCAGCATGTTGCAACTTTTTTCACATCCAGATTCTGGATGAGAAAGTGTGGACGACACACGTTAATGTGTTCTGACTCATTCAGTAACGTTGGTCTGAGTGCAATGCGATGTTTTCTCGCATTGCAAGAGTCTGATTTTCACGCCAGTGTTTGAGCGAGATGCATGAGTCTCGCAAAACTCAGTCAGAACGGCTGCAGGCTCTCTGGATGAGACACCCGTCCATAGGCGATCTCAATGGCTAATCGTTGGGATCCCAACATTATTAAGGTGCAGGCCGCAATTTTATCATTTCTTTCAGCTTAGATCAAAGGGGAATGGAGAGGTGCAGCTACAGGTATTCCATTCACTGTCTCTGGACATATGACTGATAGTTAGCAGAGTATTGCATTCAGATATCAATTTGGTTTATAGACAAAAATAGTCCAATAAAAATTATTGAAATATAGACAAACATAGTGTGTCCTGGGTGGGGAAGGAAACAAGAGTATACAGACATTACAACACGGGATCACAGCTGGTTCTTTGTAAAAAAAAAAAAAAAAAAAAAAAAAAAAAAAAAAAAAAAAAAAAAAATGTTTTACCTCAAACAGGGAAATGTTTTACCTCACAAAATAATTAGCTATGATCCTGTGCTGTAATGTATGTATATTCTTATGTCCTCCCCGACCCAGCATATGTGGTATCATCAGACCATGCCCCTGTACGGTCAGACACTGCCGTTATGGAGTGCATAGCAGGGGCACATATATAAGATTATCTCAGCACTGGAGATGCGGTATGAGCAGACCGTGTCCCTGTATGGTCAGACACATCCATTACACAGTACATAGCACAACGGCTGCCTGTGTGCACGCTCACCCTGTGGTTTCTGTGCATGGTAGCAGAGGTCGGTAGCCCGGGACTCTGTGCTGCGGAGCCTGATGCTTCTCCCCATACCTCCCGTACCATAGAGGCGATGGCTATGGTAGAGAGGACCGCTCCACCGGCTCTGTGCTCTATGGGAGTGGAGGTATGGAGAGCGAAGCATCGAGCTCCACAGCAGAGACCCGGGCTGCGGAGTACGGACCTCGGCTTCCCTGCACAGAGTCCACAGGGTGAGCACGCACACATGCAGCGGTCCATAGAACACTGCAAAATCTCTGAAAAAAAATTGACACTGCTTATTTTATTAAATCTTTTTTCTATCAAATCTTGATATAATAAAAAATAGCACAAGAATATTATATGATAAATGAGGAACACTAACAATGAAGATTTATGTTTATTTATATTTACTTATATATACAGTACAGACCAAAAGTTTGGACACGCCTTCTCATTCAAAGAGTTTTCTTTATTTTCACTTCAAGTAATGTTTATTGAGTTTTCTTGATAATCAGTGTATTACAATGGGTTACAGCATTAAGTATTCATTTTAGTGTAATTAAAGTAGTGTAATGTAAAATTTTTTAATAGCTCTATATTGCTAAGTATGCTTGATATAATCATCAATAATCTTCGTTTACAGAACACAGTGAATAAGGTAATAACACAAACATTCTAA